>JAQFYC010002404.1:0-25895 GCA_034694165.1 Tomocerus mixtus
TTAAAACTGTTAATTTACCTATGCACTGAAAGTAGTGCAGTCGCAACAGCAGTGAATAAAACATTTCTCTTTCAATACCCCCGAAATATTTCTCCACTTACTTGCTAAGTAAGTAAACGGAAACAGCTACAGCAAGCTTAGCAAGAACTAGTCTCAAGACAATTACAAAGCATAATCTGCTACAAAAATTGTTCTCAGAAAGTTCATTGCCAAGTCTGAATGAATCAATTTCCCTTTGTGTCTCAATCAACAGAGGACCTGAAATAATAGAATTTAATATTAAACTGCTGAGGAAATCGAATAAACTGTGAGTAAGCACACGCATGATCCATAGATAGAGTGTAAGTCTAATTTTGGATCTAATTTTAGTTTCTTTTCAATATTAACGTGCCAACATCCTGCTAAACGTGCAATTACTCCCACGACAAATCTGGTTCTATAGAGTGTAACCAATTTGAACAGAAACTCTCAAACTTCCAACTTACATAACCAATACAATATAGTTAACTTACATAACAGCATCGAAACACTTGCTACAAACAGTTGCATTGAATTTCTCTATATAAAACAGAAAGGTACTTATGTCTAAATGCCTACGGGAAGTATGTTCATTTGATAAAAATTGGATTCCCAAATCATTTTATTGCATTTTCGAAGGTTGAGCTTAAGCTTCCTTGAACCCGGTCATCTCACTCTCACTACTCTTCTGTTCTTTGTTTCAAGGCTACTCACTGGACAAAATCAAATAAAGTGCAATATCAAGTTCATTTAAGTCAAGATAAGACAGTTCTCTCCTTAAAAGGACTCTTCTAAGGTCAGCATCCTAGAAATTCCTAGACAGAGCTTTGGGATACAAATTCTTGATTTTAAATTAAAGTGACAACCCGTCTGGCCTTGTTCCTATCAACAAGGGCTTCACATTTACTAGACTCTATTCGATATCACATTCTTCCTGGCTTGGCTTGGGTGCAATAGCTTTCCTTACGAACAGATGCCTCTTTCCTATGGTACTGTGGACATCTCGACCGTCTGAAGATCAAAATCAAACTATTTGGTAACATTAACAGGTAACTGCACTTTCACCTTTCTCCTTCAGCTTTCCTTTCTTTTACTAATGTAGCTCTGTGGATTTTGTACCTACTAAAAATAACAATCTCGGATCTTTCCAATTATTTTATAAGCACTAACCACATAAATATTTAGTATTAGCTACCTACTTACTATTACTGTATCTTAGCTGTATATTACATAGCATAGGCATGTTCGGCCAACTGTAAAAATTGATCATCCTTATTGTTGTGAAGGCTTATTTTATAAAAATGATTGATACTCTATAGAAAGGGTAAAGAACACTTTTTGAACTGCAATATAATATACTAAGCTTATAGGAAATTTAGGCCTATATTTGGTAGAAGTCGAGGAAGAAAGGTAGTAGCAAGCTATTAGCTACCTATAAATCTACATTGCTTTCTAGCACTACACTGAAAGGGCAGGGAAACGTTCAATTTCAATAGATCGCCTACATTTAGAATACAATTGAGTCAGAGGCAATCTCCCGGTAGTAAAAATCTGAACTCGTAAAGAAAGTAGGTATCTAGATCTTGCACATAGTTTTGTCAATCTTTTTTGCATTCCTTAGCAACTTCTTTGTTATTAAGTCTTTGCCTACATACTTTCCCTCTTTATGCGTGTGCCTTAGTAGTCTTTCTTTAGTATTGTGCCATATTGTAGTCCTATCCATATGATCTATTGTTCCACTGGACTTGACTTTATAAAAGGTCAAATGCGTCATTATAACTCGGTTATAGATCCGCACGTGTCATGTCATATTCATTCACCTAATTCGGAAGTATTACACCCTCGTTTCACTTTTCAGAGCGTCCTCCTTCCGTACACAAGTTTTTTATGACTATTTTATGCGGAATATCTTATTTCCCCTGTCTCTCTTTGGAATCCAAATCCAAACAAAAGCTTCTAGTTGTAAAGTTGCCTTACTTTACTACTACTGCTTGCTCCTGACTTATGTATTGCTTTTACTGACGGTGCGTGTGTTGTGAAGGCGATGTACATGTAAGTAGCTATCTAGAAAGTAGGTAGAATTCTACTATAGGTATATAAACTTGTGCCTGACACAGTAACAACACGGTACCTGATACTTCAGCTAGTAGGGAATTTTAGTCGTAGTACATTATAGCCCAATGGAATTTACTGTCTCATTTTATTTTAGTATTTATGCTACATTACAGCCATAATAAAATGCAGTGTATATTGTCATTGCCGTAATTGAGGATTAGTAATTAAAATAAGCATCACTTACATTGTAGCACAACTTATTAAATGACAGGAAGTGACGTGAGCGCGGCTGAAAATTATCCAAATTGTAATTCCCGTGGGGCTAAACATCCACGGAACCAATAATGCACATAAGTTTGGCAAAGGGAACTAGCGATCTCTAAACGCTTATTATAATACAATAATCAGCTGAGTTCGTGTTTTATCTCATAATATATCATAGCAGAAGTAAAGCAAAGGACTTATCTTATAGTCGATTTTCTATGTCAGGGACGCTACAATGACTTTCTCTTGATAATTTAGGAGCCTTTGTTACAGATTACATAGAAGTTCACCTGCGGCCTGGCTTTACTGAGGTATACACTATACTTAAGCATAATTATGGGCTGGCCCTTCACAAGGTTTCATCGTAAATGTATAATTTTGCTATAACTTTTCAATAACGGCATAAACTTGGTTTCCTGAAGTACCAATTGATTTCGTAGACAATAGACATAGTACGACTAATACGTACAGGAACATATAATTTAACTGCCTATAGGTAGGTATACTAAATACTACTAATATTGGCGCGTGTGACTAGGTCTCATTTTCTGCACTTTATATTTCCTAATTTATATGATTTCCTCTTCAACAATGGATTTAGGTTGCATATCAAATTCAGATACCCTGTTGAAATGTTTGTTAATATCATAGGTAGACGCGGTAGACGGTAAGTAGTGTATGTATCATCATATCACAATCGCTTAACTCATCTTGATGTATGTTTGATGATATTTGTCCAACACATATTTTAAATTGTAACTAATTTGTGTACTCAATGCTTGTTCCGTATTTTTTAAGTAGAGTTTCTGAGTCATCACTGCTGGATAGAAGCTAATGCTCTTGGAAATTCTATTATGATTAGGCTTTTAATTATGCTTAGATCACTAATAATAAAATAAGTACTAATTGCAATTTATGTATTACTAGTATTTGTAGCCCGTGCGCAGCTACGGGCAGTCTAGTAATACTATAGTTATACTATTTAGTTATTTATAACTGTTGTAATTAATATTAAATACCCACTTCTCTCTCTCTAATTTGAATTTGTGCCTTTCTTTCAGTAGCCAGACTTGCCAGACACATTCTACCTTATGTAGTGGGTATGACAGGATTTCCTATTTCCATCTGTATTTACCTTTTATTTAATTTGGTTGAAAACACAAGCGATTATTTTGTATTTTCAATCAATTTTGTAACGCCTAAAATTTTGAGTCTATATGATCTGGAGTAGAGACATTTACGTGTGTGTCATTCCAAAAGTAGCTATTCCCATAGTTTAAAGTATTGTGTAGCTATGGAATAGCACTCGCCCTATAGTATTGGAAAAAGTAAAGAATGTTTTTGGCAAAGCCGGTTTACTATTACTAGCAAAATTTCTGTGGCAGGCAAGCTGGCAAGTAGATATTCGAATTTAGGATTGCCATTCGATTGTACGTTACTTATCACGCTTGTAACGGCAAAATGTACTTGGAATAACCTTCAGGCCATCGATACCTATACCCAAGATAAATAGTAGCATGTACCTGAGACCTACTATAACTTCATGAATAATATAATTTAATTTTGAAAAATAGCTTTCATCATCATTATACATCTATTGTACATAAGCAGAAGAGAACTAATTCTCAGAGCTATTATCAAACGGAAACTTCAATTTACTTCACTATGTTGGATGCTCACTCGTCTTTTACACTCGTTTAGTAACTCTTAATATTTACGGGGAAATGTCACCTTAACAAAGGGAGAAAGTCAAGCTGACTGTAGAACTTTCCTTCAACCTTATCAGTACTGCAATATCTAAATGAGCTTCGAATTTCACTATGTGCATATTTTAATTCATGTTATGTCCTCGCCATACCGGGAAAGTTTAGTGAAAGTGAAATAGCAAAGGTGGGAATATACATCCCGCATTCCGAGTGCTGCTTGGGCAGAATTTTACTTGTAATTGGATGAAATGTAAACGTTCTAGGTACAAGGATCCACTTAGGCACGCGTATCCACTGTCTTTATGTATGAAAATTTAGCAGATAAGACTAGCTTAGCATTAGTACATTAAATATAAAGAAAATAGCAAAAATTCTCAAAAAATCAAATTAGAAATTTTTTAGCAAAAGTAAATTTTTTAATCACAGTACAGATACCCAACAAGATTGGGTATCTGTGTCTACGACATATAAGTACTACATTCATGAACTATGCATACCATGCACTGCACCTTACACATCTTAGTTTAGCTTCTAGGCAGCCAAAAACTTGACAAGATGAGTTTCACCATCCTGGGGGCATTTCAAACGTATGATGAGATGGAAAGTGCAAATTTAAACGCTTAGAAGAGTCAATACCCTTATTTATTATTTATTAAGTCGACATGGTCTATTTAAAAGCAATTCGCTTAAAGTCTCCGAAAATGCTTTCACAAATGTATATGGAAACGTCTTTCCTTTATCAAACATGAATTAACCATTACAGATATATAAGCAACTACCTAAGATGAGGACAACGACATTTCAGTCAAGAGTCAACCTTAAGATAGATGCTATTGCATGGCAATAGTGCATCTACCTCTAGATTTTAGACTTGCTGAGTACATACAGTACAGATAGAGAACAACCTAGATAAAATTTGTGATAACTTTTTCATTTATATTGTAAATAGTACAGTTCATTTCAAATGCCTCACTTCAAACAAAAGAACATTTTAACTTGTAACGTGTCAAATTATTTCTCTAAATTAAAATGTTATTTCCGATATTATGATATCTGTACCACTATCAAAGAGCATAATATAGCCTTACTAGGTACTACTAGGTAGCTGCTATGCGTGTATGAACATATCAGACCAATCCAAGTCAGGGATTGGCCTTATACATACTAAAAGTAATATTTCAATGTCAATGTCAAAATGTCAATTCTATGTTGGTTACTGGAATGCTACAGAATGATGATAAAACCTTTTATTGTAATTATACGTCCTTTATATAAAACCAATCGGCAATGCCCAGATTTATTCTACAGATATTTCAGTCAAACTCCTAAAAGCATTTCTTGACGTCAGCAATTGAGAGAATGAAAGGAGGAGATTAAGCAATAATGATTCTAGGACGGAACATCCCTTATCATTATCATGGAAAAGAAAAGACCGGGAGACAGAACGATCCGTGCCTGCCTGCCATATGCCTATAGTACGCACATTGAATTTTATCCTTGCCAATATGCACACGTATTTCCAAAATTATCATTATTATCGAATAAAAATGAAAAAATGGGTTTTCGAACATTGTGATTATAGAAATATGACTCATATAGTTAAAAAAAAATTTGTCTATGTGGATAGCCTACTCTCTGATATGCCAACAGCATTTTAGTGCGGGGAATTCCGTTCTCCGGTTTCTTTTCTGTCAACGGGTTTTTCTGTCCCACGGGATATTCCGTCCCATTACCAGCAATAAGTCATACTAAATGCGTATCGCTATAACGGATCGCTAAGGCAGTATCTATACATATACCTATAGACTACTTTTAGAATGAAAGTATGCTATTAATTATTAATTGTTGATGAATGTACCTTTCTTCAATTTGTTACAAAAATCGCAGAGAAAGTTATATTTAAAATTCATTTACTATTTATAACGAATTTTGGATAACATGTCCCATTATTGACTAAAAATCCGTCTAGACGGAAAGGGACCGTACTTCATTCTTGGGAACATCCTATGCAGTAATGCAATTTATTTTTGCTAATTAAAATATGAAACAGATTAACATGTTATTCTACACCTAATCTAGTTATTTCTGAAACTGGTAACGTGTTCTATCGTACGTCATGAAAATCTCATTAGACTTCGAATATAAAGATTAGCTTACAAGTGCATAAATGTGAATGCAGCTTACAGTAAAACATAGGCTAGGTCAGGTTTGAACAGTTGCAGATATCCCTCGTGCGGAGTTACATTGAATTTAATTTGTGTCTAGCTGTGAAAATGGAATTAGTTATTTATGATTTAAGTTGCGAATTTCCTCCCTGCAGTTCACTGGCCAAATCAAAGTGACAAGACAAACTGTTGCAATTCAAAGAAAATCAGTGCTATCAATTTGTAGGGGAAAGGCAATGAAACTGTCACATCAGCTCTGTAATACAGAAGCACATTTATTCTCTCACTGTCGGCGGCTATTTGTAATACTATATGGTGCATATAGTAACATACATATATGGTAGAAGGAGACATTAGGCATAAATTATTATTTTTTTATTACCTTGTAGTGTACCTATGTAGTGGGGGAATTCTTGAGCTACGTTTTTTGAAGACTGTATTCATGCACTCTTATCTTCTACAAGAATAAGAACTGTCGGATTTCAAAAGGCAAAAATAGGTTCATAATACAAACGCACGGGGAATAAGGAGGATAAAAGGCCGTAATAATTCTTATTGCTTGTCGGATCATAAAACTGCATAGTTTTTAAAGGGAGAACATTTTCTACTATACAAAAGACACCATACCAATACCATGCCATAGCACAGAGAAATATGTTTCCAAAAGCAATAATCGCTAAGTATGAAAATAGCGACAAGTGACTGTAAGCAATTCGGTGCACATTTGTCATCAGCACAGAGCAGAAATAGAAGTAAGTTAAAGTAAGTCCGTAAAAAAGATGGATTATTGGGATAGGCAGGCAGGTTAGGGTATTGTTAGGTCCTTTGACACACATACATTTGTTCACTAGGTTTTTTGCACTATGGCAGAAAAAAATGATTTATTTTTAGCTTGCTCTGTTCAGGAAGGGAAGATGAATAATATCGAAAAGGAGGGGATGAAAACCTTGTTGAACATTAGGAAATACTCTCAGTCTTCATATTTATTTTGCTTTGCATTTCATTTCATGACATTTGAATGGAACGTCCGTTAAAATGTCGGAACCGAAGTGTTTCTATTTTTTTAAACTTGTTAGATGGTTTCTGGTTTGGTTTGTCATTTGTGGTTGTCTGTAGTGGGTGTTGTGATTCTTTTCACCATCGCTCTATTGGGTTTTAGGATTGGTAATGGTCCTTATGTTGGGATTAGTCTGAAGCGGATGTGGATGATGATGATGGTTCTGGTGCGATTGATGGAGCAGCATTTGTGTCCTCTTTCTAAATATTAGTAGTCAATGCCCTCTGAAGATGAGGTGTCCATGGAATGAACTTTCTATTGTGAAAGGTTGTTGCTAACCCAAAGAATTATAAATACAGTACAATAGATACATAGGTACGGACATTAGATATATATACAGATAGTATATAACACACAATTTAACTATAATATATAAGTAATACATGATATATTATGTGAGTTTAATAATAAAAAAAGTCACCCTTTGTACCAATTTTTTCAGAAAGTCCATTAATATCTACATATACATAACAAAAATCAATAAGTTATCAGATTGCATTACATCGTGCGGTTTTCTTCAGGTACATTAACTTTTCCAGCAAGGCTAAACAAAGATAACTTACAGTTTACAAAGTTAATACCTACGTATGCATGTTAACATGTGTTATATGTATGTATGTCGTCCTGTGCAACTTGGTAAACTATATGTATCATATTTTTCTGCGGTTGGTTTTGGTTTCGGTTGCAAAAAATACCTAACCATGAGCAACTTCTGGAGAAACGAATAAAAGAACAAGTGATAAAACATTCTTCTAGGAGTATTTTGTCGCAGAAACACATGTTCGTTATATTATGACACTTAAACCTAAATCCTTAGGTAAATGCACTACAGACATTTTATGCGTACACTTTAATAGTTAAATTTTTCTTTCTCTGTTCTAACAGAAGCAGGAGTTAATTCCAAAGTTTCCATTTTTACATCCAAGCACGTTCTCTTGGAAATTCATTTCGCATTGCTAGGCTGGCTGATACAGATAGAATTAATTATAATTTTCACTACGTAAAAACTTTTCCAGAAAAAAACTTTTATAATATGCGGATATGAACGGGAAAGACGAAAACGTGTGCGTTAAAGCCAATTGGTAAACAAAAAGGCAAAGCTAAGTGATTAAATAATAGTTGAATGCTCATTCTTTTAGCTTTCATTCTATAGTATAGACGATATGCAGAGATGGGGAGGAATTTCGCATATCACGATCTCAAACGCACCAAACTTTTCATCAGTCAACGTTTCTAACAAAAAGTACTACGCAGGTTTTTGAAAAGGGGTTGTGACACTACTATATATTAAACTGCCTTCATTTTTTCACCCACACAACGTTTTATTGCCAATTATCCAGAAATAAAGAAATACTTATTCCTTCTAGTTAAACGTCCAACTAGAAAGATAAATGAATAACAAATGTACAGGGAGTGCCAGTAGTTTCAATTTTGTACCTTGTATCTTGTGTAGGGAGTAGGAATTATTGTAAATATGGAAGGATGCATATATTTATGTATCTGTAATTTACGTAGTTTACCTTATTCAAATACATTTCTCAACTTGAAGAAATTTTGTCTATACAATTGTTTGATGCTTTATATAAGTAACAGGGGAAAAGTAGGAGAAAGCTTGTGCTTGGAGTTCCGCGATGTTGAATAATTAAAGGACACTAATGATCACACAGTTAAATCAGAGTTCCTATTTAAATCAAAGAATAAAATTTTGCTTCTTTTGCAAATACGCAGAAAGACGATTAATAATATTGTTTGTGTGTTGATACATTTAGTGATTTTAGACTATGTGAACATTAGCTTCTATCAGTAGTTCTGCTACTGCCTACGTGTTCTTTTGTCTTTACATCATCTTGTCTCAATTTATTTTAGATGCGCTAAACTATTTTATTTACAAGTCATATTTATCTGTTATTGCGATGTTGGCGATAAAACAACAATATAGCATATAATGTGCCAGTCTTTCCAATTACGTATTCTATTTACATTTTGTTTTCCAATTACTATTTATCCATTTAAATTGCCTGTCTGTTTCACTGTAGGTACAGCAAAGATGATACGATGCGCGAATTATCATGTATCAATAAATCCTAAAAAGCGTGAATCATGTTTAGCAATAATTGTTGAATTTTATATAATAACCAATGTACTATTTACATAGTATCTATATAACAATGTTCAAAAGTCCGGAAGTTCGCAACTTTAGGTAAACATGAGATAAAAAAACAATAACTTTGATCAGGCAATGTAACCATTCGACTTCAGAAAGCATTTCCACTACAGGCACATTTGTTGATCGTAGTCCTTATACAATAAGTATACTGATTTGAAGATTACATTTAGCCCAATTCGGTGAATATAAGTAATCTATTCATATTTATGATAATATTATCATTATAATAATTCGCATATGCAATAGCAATAACTTGAATGACGGATCTATTGATTTTCGCTCCTACGTTTTCGTTACTTAAGTATTTATAATACAAAAACTGTGCAATTGTTATTATTCGAATTGATTGTAATTAGTTTTAGGTAACAAAGGTAGTACCTTTTAGGATTTACTATTATAACAATCAAGGAGAAAAGTTCGGAACACTTAATGTTCTATTATGCTTCAGAAATTACATCACCACAATTACTGTTTAGCTGGGAAAATTATGAACCTGTCAAAAAGTGTATCTTAGGCGATAATCTCGTAAGTGTGCCATGGCTTATATAGGCTTAGTGTATAGCATTCTAAGTTTAATACCCTTTCACTCGCAACCGGAATTTTTGATGGAGAAAGTTTAAATATTTCTCATTGACGTCATCTGAAAGGTGCATGCATGATAAACTTTCTGTCGTGTACACTTAAAATTAAGATCGGGCCTGGGGATAAGAACCCTTTACTCACACTTCAAGACTAAAATGTCGTAATTGTTGTGTTATTATGCTCAACTAAAATTAAATCGTCTTTTATAAAAATCCTTGTACACACTAAGTCTAAGTTTGGGTGAACAAGTTTTTTAAATAGATCGCTAGACAGATTTGAAGTAATTACTATTAATGAGACAAACTTTTTATATTTTACAGTGTGCACCATAGATCTAATTCTCTACTTCCTCAAAGTGAAATTTTCTAGCTATTCTGGTCATGATATCATTATACTTATCATCATGTATGTATGTATAGCTAGTAGAATTTTGATATTATTAAAAGTTTCAAATTTAGCTTCTATTCCTCGTACTGTAAGTATAGCTGTACGCAAGGAGGCCAATCCAATGTAATGTCATTGAACCTCTATTCTGAAAATGACACAATGACACGTAAAGTAAAATTTTGTAGAATAGAGGCTAATTCTCTTTCTTCTCGAATGCTGAAGTAGCTTGGTAGTTATTAGATTATATCAGATGACATCAAATATCATTAAATCATTCCAAGCCGAGCCATCCCTCGAAGGCTCAGGCCGTTTACTCTGCATAGAACTACTTTCTGTAGCAATCAATTAGGAAAAGGGAGAATATAAAATCATTGTTATAAATTGGTTCAATTTTTAGTGAATAAAATTCCCTGCTAAGGCTAAGTAAAAAGAAAGCTACATAGTAAAAGCAAGGAAGTAAAATTGGATTTAGAAAGAGGAAGGGAGAGAGAGGCTTTATCCTTTCCTCGTAAAATAAATCCTCGCCCTGGACCTAGCTGCATGAGACTTTTAAAAATAGGAGAAATGTATCAATGCTTATCTCCCATAATATGCCACGTTCATTCAAGAATAAAATAAAATGTGTAAAATCACGGTAGTATCAAAGATTAGTCATCCCGTGTTTTACTTTACATGGGCTGGTCTTGTATGAAGTATGACCAAGTCACGTGCGTTCTGTAATCATTATTGAGGAAATGGGTATAATAATCCGGGTATTTAGTGCACTATAATAAATATCTTGCGAAAATGTGCGGAACCTAAGTACAAGACATTATAATTGAGATCCCGTGAAATGAGCATTAGCATTTCACACGCAAACAGGAAATCCCATTTCCTTTCCTAGCCTTTGGGTCCTCATTTTTAGTAATTCACAATTCACGTTCACTATGCCTTTATATTTACATAGAAAAATTACTTAAATAAGAAATACATTGTTAGTGCTGCCTCTTATGTAGTATTTGCCTACAGCCTAAGGTTAAAGACTCTCTGAACAAGGAAGGCGGAAAATAAAACGGAGGGATTTTTATTAGTGACTTGACTTGACTTGACTGAAGAACAAGTCTGTTTCAGACCAGACCAGAGTGTCCATTCTTTACTTTACTCTGCACTGCATGTCTACGGTATATGTAGTGGGAGTGGGTAGGAAGAATTATGTTGTAAAGTAAGCAAGTGTAGATACAATATTTTACACTACATTGAACATTCAGCTGAACTTCTCTTGGCTTAGTTTGGCAGAGCTTAAGGTCTAAACTATCCAAGAAAATCCCCTTTGTCCAAAACTCAGAAACTGAAATCTACATGCAACATTACTATAATGTACTATTGCACTTAATACCAATATATATATGTAGTTATCTGTTCCCTAACTTTCTTTGCTTGCGTTTGCAAATATATACACAATACATAGATAATATCTGTATTATTATGCAACATGTAAGTATGTATAAGGTATTCAGTTTAGCTAAAGTATACCACCTACTGTAGCTACTGTACCGTAAGTTGCACTTAGAATGCTACTGTCTGATGTATGTGTACTGTACATATTTATATTACTCTGTCTGTTTGTTATTCTTTCTCTCTCGCCGTATTGCCTTTGCTTGGCTCTTATTTCAAAGTATTTCTCTGTATGCACTTACCCAGGAAAATATTACGCATCATACCGTTACATTACGTTGTTAGAAGCTAAAACTAGGAGTACATTACACAGTATGTCGATTGTCGATGCCATAATGCCACGGTAAAGTAAAGGATCTTGAAGAATACCTCTATCTGTTTTGGGTTGAGTGAGCCGTCGTCAAGCTTGTTGAGTAATAACGGCTTCAGATCACATTACATTAGTTTATTTCATCTTCAATCTCTCACGATGCATACAGACCAGTGCTTTCCTTAACAAAACCCTGAACATACACTTATATTGATACACTTTCATACTACAACTTACCGACAGATGCAAACTGGAAACTCTTTTCCCTACTACTTGTTTATGTACAATACAAGCAGAATTTTTTGTACAGATAGATATAGGTACTTTCTAGTTTCTCCTCATATATGTCCTAGACACTGCTGATACTTTCTATTTTAAGGAGGGTTAACTAATCATAAAGCCTTATTTTACAAATAAGAATAGAATTTCTGTGCAATGATGTAAAACATCGAAATAGAAGGGGAAAGGCATAAATCTGGTTATAAGGATGACATAATTTATGTAAAGATAATTTTAGAAGTTGTTCCAACGTTTATGTGACAACAAAATGGGTTTCCTGTGCTTTGTGGGTCTCTGTACCACAGACATATGTGTAAGAATAGTTGAGTGTACTCTAGTATGAACTTCAGAGCAAAAGGAATCTACTTTTACTTAACTAGATTACATTATATTATATGGTAGTGATTTGGACTTACCAATAGGATTTGTATTCTCTAATGGTGAAGTATTCCGGTATAATGTGAGCTATACATCTTTGTAGTGTAGTAATAGATAATATTTTCAGGAGCATTCAGTCAAGTGATGGAAAAGCTACACAGAGTACCTACTTTCCTCGGCATTATCCTTTGATTCACATAGTAATCATCATATCTACAAATATTTACTTTCCTCCACCCGCAATAAAACTTTATTGGTTTCTGTTTTTCTTCTTTCTCAGGTTTTTCAATAACTTACTTGAGAACAACTACTGGAATAAGATATACTTACTACTTACTGCAAGAAAGTTTGGACTGGGATATAATCTCGTGGGTACAATGGAGATGGATAACTACACAACAGCGAACGGAACCTTATTATCAACACAGATTCTGGAGAATGCCTCCAATATAATGGCCGGGGCTGAGGGACTCGGAGTCGGTGTTGGAATGAATTTAAGCCAACCTCCAGAAATGGACATTGCAATTTACTTGAAAATCGCCCTCCTCTGTGTTGTTGTCGTCGTGGGCACAATTGGAAACATCATGGTCACTTTAGTCATCAGCTGCTCGAGGGATATGAGAACTTCAACAAATATTTTCCTCGTCAATCTGAGCATTGCCGACTTGTTGGTTTTGGTTGTGTGCACTCCCACTGCACTTGTCGAGGTCACATACCAAAATAGCGATGTTTGGGTCATGGGCTACTTTTCATGTAAGTTCTAATCTATTTCTATTTGAAAAATATATTGTGAAATCTATTCTTAGTGATGCCTACAACATATATAAACTCCATAACGCAGTGTTGGTAAAGTTTCTGTCAAACAAGATATACTACAAGTGGACTATTCTCATTATGTAGTATTTATCTCGAGAAATACACACAATACACATAAACATTCTGTCAGTTAAGCATTTCACCACCACAATCCCAAAATATTTCGAAATACATTGGTTGACTTGCCCCGATTAGTTTAGTTGGACTTGGATAAGTTATTAGACAGAACAGAGTTGCTGATACTTTCTACGGCTTCGTAAATGAAACAAGTATTAAATGGGTTTTCTAATCAACTGTTTCGGTTAACGTTAACCCACAATCCTTTCGAGAATAGACTTTCTCATTCAGCCCACTATGGTTGTAATTAGGTTACACTACAGCACACACGAGAATGCTTACGTCAAAGTATCCAATTCATTTGTTACATAAATATTACAACTCTAACCAATAATGCAGTTAGTATTTGTATATAGTATTCCTAGTTTATTTACTTTTACCCAGTAAAAGGATAGCCCTTAGGCTATCGTGGAATTTTCAAACAATTTGGTCGAGCAACATAACAGATTATTGTACACGAGATTAGCCAAGATAACAGAATTGTAATACCTAAAAGGATTGCTGATAACATTCTAGAAAATACCGAATCCCAACCTACACTTTTTCAAGGACCTTAGATTAGTGTCACTGAACTACTTACAAGTTTCGTTGAAATACTGATGAGGAAAATTTGTCAGATGTTCAAATGAGGTATCCTGAGGCTGTGGTCCTGGAATCTGAATACATATTTTATATCAAACAAATTAAAACCGATTCAATTACAGAGAATGGCTCACCTGAATTAAAATCACGCCTACAGCGTGTCAAATATATAAGGGATACTTTGATTTCTCTTTTTACATTGAACCACAATATAAAACTTTCACCAATGTATATTTTCTTAACGCACTGTAGATACAATAATAACCGAATTAATTTGTTTACGTAAGCTCTTTTTGCCTTTGTTGTTTGACACTCAATTGCGTTGATAGAATCGACACACCTATGTACAGAAATAATAAAGTTTGAACATTTTATTCTCCACCTTGCAATTGCTAAGCATTATTTACAGTAAAACAATAGGAGTCTTAGCTGACGCTAATTTATTAGCTACTTATTTGTTTTGTCTACGCAGTAGGGGATTTGTGAGTTAATTATGGAATTCTCCAATTGTAGCAGATTTACTTTGAAACCTTGAGACGTCACGAGGAAATGCCTTTTGAGCAAACTGAACTGTCTCAACTCAACCTTCTCCGTTCTTATTATCTTGTTGCACCGCACGCCCATGGCAATGACATGAGTAGGTAACGTAATAGAAATCCCAATTCCAACTCCATCCAACCATGTACAATAGGACAAGAATCCGAACCACAACCCAATGGTTTCTTCAGAATTACAGTATTTGTCTATATGTATATTACATACGTAACAATTTAATAATACGTTTATTGTACATATTGTATTACATCTGTATTTCATCATTTTGACGAGAAAGATGTGCTACCTAATTTGATTAGATTTCAACGATGGATTGGATTGTTAGCCAAACCAGTACCTACCAAAGCATGACTGAGGGAAGTCGAAAAAGTCAATTAATTAGCTTCTCCTTTAAATGCTTAGGTGCTGAGGAATAATACTTAGAAACGGAATACACAATCCCACAATATAAAACATAGAGATAGATTCGTCTTATTGAATGCATACCCGATTTAATATTAGTAACCTACAACAGAGTACAAATTCCAATTACTGAATAGGTATATAAAGTACACAATAGTACACTACTGCACTGCATTAATTAAAATATTACATGTAACCCCCTCCCTACCACACCTGCCCTTGGAAAGCCTTCAAGTTCACACTCACATAACGTGAATTAACAATTAAATAATGCTATACTACCTACCTATTAATACATACTATAGTCACAGTCAGTTTCACAGTGTGTTTCTGTGACAAAATGTCGAGGTCGAGGCTGATGACGGGGACACTAGTTTTATCTCAAGTTCTCTCTACAATGAAAACAAAGATAAAAGATAGACAGACAAAATCCGAGAAGAGACAATGGAACACAATGTCTATTATGCTGTAATAGAATCTAACGAGCTTTCTCCATAAAAGTCAACAAAGACCTACCGACACCCTACAGAAATAGTTTACTAGAGTAAATTGTAAATAGGAAATGCCTTTACGCATTCCGCGTACTGAGGATGGGGATTATGTTTTACTTTCTGGGTGAATTGAGCATTTACACTACAAAGGAATACATACAAACATACAGAAAAGTTATACTAAAACATTGTATCCCACAATTTGCACACATGTCATAGAAAAAACTCCTCTTATTCTCTTCAGTATACGCTTTACCATTTACTATGTACTGTTAATAATGATGTGATCTAACAGACAATAATGAAGGCAAAATTAGTGGTGTTTATGGGGACTGTAGACTTTAATGATACAATCGTGAAAAAATTAGGCAATCTTTTGACTAACTATATGTATTTTAGTGTGCTTTACAATCTTAATTACTACAATATCCCAAAATGTTACACCCAATTATAATATTGAGATCATGCCTTACTTACTTAAGTAGGCAAAAATGTGATCTCCAGCCCCTGGCGGTACTGTGTGCCTGCGACATATTATATGTTGCATATTTCCGATAGTTGTTTATTGATGAAGAAGCACTCAATTAGAAAACTTACCTAGATACCCAGTTTCGTGGAGTACACAGCAAATAAATAGAAATGAAAATGGGACTACGGAAGTTAGGTCGACAGAAAGATCTATTTTTCTCATTTAGTCGACTTTGACGTGAAAATTGGACCAACGAGGAATGGGAGTTTATTTGGGTGAAAGTTAGTGAAGCTAATGTCGTCTAGTCGCTGTCTAACCGTATCGTAGCCATACTATTAGTGCTATAGCATTGGTATATACTTTTGAGAAAGTGAAAACTACGATCCAACACATTAAGTCATAGTACACGTAACATACCATTTACGGACATAATATAGTGGATAATGCAAGAACCCACGCAATGTGCCAACACTACCTTATACTATTTATACTATAGTCTAGTTTCTGCATACAACCCAATTCGATGCTAAACTGACCACAGACTCTTACATACATATAATATTATTCCTTTGTTTCTTGTTTGTGTTTCAGGTAAACTGGTACCCCTTTTGGAGGCAACTGTGGCTAACGGTTCAGTCCTTACAATCCTGGCAATTAGTTGCGAACGTTATTACGTCATTTGCCGACCACTCAGAGCCAACTATGTTTGCACCAAATCCAGAGCTGCTTTAATCTCCCTTTGTGCTTGGATTTTGGGTACAATCGTTACAAGGTAAATAAATGCATTTCTCGTTCATTAAACCTTCCCCAATTACGTAGCTATTGTTCTGAAAGCGATATAAGGCTAAGATTTTTAGTAGGTATATGTTAAAGTAATGTAAGGTGCCATATAATTGGTGCTTCGCACTGTACAAGTAAGTAGTGGATATATGATACATATATGACCTGTGTAGTAAATGAAGTGTATAGAAATAAGCGAATTTTAAATATTCATGGTATCAAAGTACCTTTTCAGGAGCTCAGTAAACTACTTTTCTAGGCTGCCATTCCCGATCTGTCAGTCAAATAATTCAGCCGTTTTGTATTTGCTAGGACTTAAAATACATATCTCCTCAACTACTCATATTATTAGAGTTAGGAATGTACATTTCCTAGTGACGGAAATTATTAGAAAAATTAGTTTAGTGAGCACATTACAAAACCTATAACTGAAGACATTGTACCAATTGGATTATTAATGGTGTAGCAATGTAGTATACCTTCTCTGTATGTTTTTTTCGTGCACTGAACTATTCTATTCTGTTCCCCATTTGTGAATATTACGATAACGATGTATTTTATTACATTATCAAACTATTATGCTGATGAAAGAGCTTATTGATATAATTAGTAGTCAGGTATACTTATATGAATTCTTGAAATGCAATTTCCATTTCATTTTTGCACATAGAAACAAGTGTCTTTTGTGTGCATTCAGAACTTTTTGTTCTTTAGCGAAGAAAAAAGAATTGCTTCGAAACCTAGGTACCTATCTATGTAATGGGAGAATGCAGAATAGTGAGCTATTCCCACACATAATGAAGTATTGAATTAAGTAGCTTTCGAGAGTCATTTTATAATGAAATTTTCCGGGATTCTATAATTGCCTGTGATCAATCAAGGCAAACTGCAAAAGAGAAAGGTAGGCCAAGTCAAGGTTACATTTACAGGGAAAGTGGCGTGAGTGTTGAGTTGAGGCAGTTTCCTTAGCCTGCTAAGAATTCTAAAAGAGAGTTGAACTTGTTTACTTTTGGGTATTAAAGAACTATTGGTATTTAAAATGCTTTTCTCTATATTCCATTTACTGCATTTAAGTACATTATTTCTTATTGCATTTTACGCTGAACCTACTAAGTATAGTTTCACTGCAAGGCTACGCTTTCTTTTTGTTAGAAAGTATAGTTCTACTGATATACATTAATAGAATAAAAATTCTAGTATATGTACCTATGGCGTGTATGATTGCATTTCTCGTCAATGTCTTTGTTCTAATGTAATATGGTATCCCATATGTTTTTGTTGTGCTGTTTGTAATGACTTGTTCAATTGAAACTGATAGTGTGGGCCTGTGGGCGTGGTTCTATGCAAATGCCTTCCAGGTACTTCATCTTATTTTATTTACATAAAGTGGGGAAAGACATAATGCTACCTTTCTTTCCTTTTAGTGCGATAACCATATACTCACGTAGGTATATACATACATATTACATGTAGGTACTTTATTATGTGTAATTACGTAGGTACTTAGATTTAGGTGTATATAACATACATTTGGTTGCTTTTACTATACAAATGTATTTTTGGCAAATAAACTGGATATACTAGTTATATTTAATTGATTTCAAGTTTACTGCTAGAGTGGATTTTGAATTCTGAGAATGAGTCCCATTTCTTCGTATGGTACTTGCACAATAATATTTAAGTGTTTACTGTTTTTGCAGAAAATATACTTTTCTACTTGAATTAAATAGTTCTAGTAGTGTTTGCCGTATTTGCTTAGTGTATTATAAATATAACACCCCAAAGGCAGTCAGCAGTGAATAGTTGGAGTGACTAGACTAGACCAGAAACGAAATTCAAGGTTGGTTGGCTTTCCCAACTGAAAGAGAATGATGATCAAAGAATTTTCTTAATGATTTTAGAAAATCTCCACTTCAGAGAAAACTCCTTTCCAACTTTCAATTAAAGATGTTTCATGGAACATACGAACTATTTTAGTAAAATTTTGATTTCTTATATGAATAAATGAGGAAATTAAAACCTTAGCCTTGCTGGCAGCAATTTTTATCATAGCACTTACATAATATACTGCAGATGCGTCATTAAGAAAGTTATGATGTTGTTTCTCAAGATTAAGTTGCCTGTCTGTAGCAATAAATGTCTACTTAATATGCATAGAATTCACGGAAATCTGAGGAAGACTCTGATTAATCCAATTTAATGCAGAATGGATTTTCAATTTGTTAATTACGTAATGCCTATGGTTACATAAGATGAATCAATATAATTACGTAATCCCTTTCTTTACATGTTCAAAATGCCTCTTTAAGTGTATAAAGTAAAGTTTACATGGAATTTAAGTATTAATGCTGGTGAAATATGCATAATTTGAGCTAGTGCTAAATATAATTGTAATATAGTGTAGTATAAGGGTATATGTATAAGGTATAAGGGTTTATATGGGTATAATGTATAGCATGTAATAAAATTTAAGAACAAAATTTCAGTGATATATGATGTGTTTGATTTTGCAGCCCCATGTACTTCATGATATCGTTCCACACTGACCCGAGCGGAGAGATGGCAAAATGCACGGTGGAAACGGGAGTATTGTGGATGGACGCTTACACGATATCAACCATCGTCCTCCTTTTCTTCGTCCCTGTTGGGATTCTTCTGGTAATGTACGGCATGATTGCCCATCGATTGACAATGGATCGTTCTAGTCTGAGTCTGAATGCCAAGAACGAGAATTACAAAGCTCGGAAACAAGTGGTCATAATGTTGGGTACGGTGGTCTTTACGTTTTTCCTTTGTCTCCTCCCGTTCCGTGTCCTGACCCTGGTCTACATTTTTGCCGACTATTCTCACTTCGTGGAATACGCAAGTTTTTATGGGGACGCCGTCTACGTGTGCCGAGTTATGGTTTACATAAATTCCGCATTGAATCCTATCTTGTACAATATCATGTCCTCAAAGTTTCGCAATGGATTCCTACGACTTTGTCACCGAAAACGGAAGCCAAGTCCGTTCTCCCGCCACGGAACTTTTCTCACCAACACTACAACATCCACGACCAATGCGTCTATCAACCTGGGTCACAATCACGGGAATGGATTCGGAAACGGCTACGGGAATGGACATCCTGGAGGTTCTCCAGAGTTCACTGCGTCTCTCATTCGGAAAAATGGAGTGAGCAAATTAGATCAGCACACTCTCAACAAGTACATTCACAATCATATGAATGGTAACTTGAAAAATTTGAATATGAATGGGACTGTCATTGCAACTAACCCAAATTCCCCACCTGATATCATTGGACAAAATAGTCCTAATAAGAGTAGAAACTGCAGTATTAAGACTTTGTCTGGAAATGGCTGTGGAAAATTCAGAACCAGCTTCACATCCTCTGTAAAATCTAATTCTGTCTATTCTGCTTATATCCCCGGGAATAATAAGAGTGAGACTGTCCTATAATAAATCCGAAAACGGATGATGCTGCAGAGAAATGCAAATGAACCCGAATTCAACTCAATCATTGACAAAGGCTAACTAAGAGAGTAGGAAGAACAAAGATTTCTTTGTTCCCCACGAATATATTTACAACATAATAAACCTGTTACGCACGTTATATAAATTTTACAATAGACTATCTCCCTTAGTAAACATTTCTACCGTATATAGACCGTATTGTACATAAATATATATACCAGCCTACCTAACTTATGTATATTTATACCTACCTGTTTACAAACATTTAATGAATTGTTTACTAGAAAATTTATTAGAGTAATGAGATTAATAGAGCATTCAATTTTCAAAAACATTTGTTCCGTGAATGGGAAAACAATCTGCGCATTTAAATCTAAATTACCATATCTCTTCTTCGAACTTATTGCAAGTTTAACTATGTTAAGTAGGTCCCTCCTTTTAAACTTATACTAAGCTATACCTACTTGTGAAACTTAATCGCATTTCCTATAATACTACATCTCCTAAATCATAATCTAAAAGTAAATATTAATGCCAAAATCAAATCTGTGTTTACTTAAGTTAAGTAATTGGAAATTAGTCTGATTGGAAACAACTTAATTGAGATAATGTATTTAGGTAGCGTATATTATTAGGATTTGTCCAGTGCAGCACCTTACCAGAAACTTACATTACACACCATTTCCTCTCTTTACAAAGGCTCCCCATGAACTATGAAGACACAATAGCTTATTCGAAGTTCAATAGAAAGTGAAGGCTACGACGCATTCACTATGTATTGTATAGCTAGGAACTTGCTTTCAATAAACTCGAAGTGAGTGAGAATTATAAAAGTGTCCATGTAACTGAAACTGAACTTCTGCATGCACGTATTTCTGAACTAGAAGGGTTTCGACTCGACTTTCCAAAGAAATCTTTACAAGGGAAATAAAACTTTCACAAGAAACCTGTTGTTTTCATTCTGTCATGATTCTTGTGGCGTGACTTTGACAATTGTAGCCTTTTAAAGAATTTCAGTCATGTCACCAAACAATAACCATTCACATTATTCAAACCAAAAAGATATATCAGTATCTGCACTAAATACAATAGAAAACATTTTTACAGGAAAAGTGAAGTCCATTAAATCTCTGGTTCTCACTGCGCCCCTATACTTACTAATAGAAAGGTCCATTCAATTGTTAATGTATACACAAAGCAAACTATTTCATTCAAACTACCATTTTTCTTCATATGAATTTTCCACAAAACTGAACAAACTAATAATTTTAATAATTCCAGGTATAAAACCATTTTCATTCTTTAGGTGTGACTTTGACTTATTTCTATCATTTTGTTGAATTCCATATTCAAGTCCATATTCAATTCACAAAGCATAAGTGACAGCAGTTAATAAATTATCCTATTGTAACTCTCCAGGAGGTTTGTTCAACATTTTTCAAGTTGATCTGTTTTACAATACAAGAAAAAGTTAATTTTTCTCGTTTATATACTGCAGGATAAAATATACATTATTCCTCAAATGCCATTCTCGCGTTTAACATACCTACGGATATTTACGTCAAACAATTGTGGTGCAGTTACCTACCTATGCACATATATTTACCAAAAGACCAAAAGGTACTTAAAACATCGTACCACCTTAAGCACATTAATTTTCCTTTGTTTAGCAAATCTACCTAGTCATCTACGAGTATATACATTTCTATATATACATTTAATAGTAGCATTGTAAATACGATTTGTACATAAATTGTTAACTCTAGAAGCAACGTGTATACATATATAACTTAGGTTATTGATTCGATGTGTTTACCTTATGTCACTTCATTATTCATGCATTAATCCTAACTAAGCTATTTATGGAGAGCGACGAAGACGAAGTAAACAAAAACTTTTTAATTGAATTTTGTATCATAGATTACATTGTGTGAAATCTACTGAATAGTTGACTACACAATACCATTAATTTATAGACGGGATGTTTATTGCTATGTGTGTGTTGTGCTATTTGCTGTTTATTCGTGGGCTTTTTACTATAAATATGGCCATGACCACACATTGCATAACGAAGTAAGTAAATGTTTGTACTTAAACGTATGCATATTGATATTCCAATATTATGATTAGGGATTAGGGACCATGAAAGTATTCATGTTTGTGTAATTACTTTCCTTTGGTGTTGTTCCGACTTAATGGATTATGTATTGATATGTATGTAAATAAGGAAGTGGTTAAACTAGTGAATGATATAAGTCGTTTGCACACAATATTCAATTCAGCCCTTACATAACACCCTCCATACTATAATTACGGATGCTTTTGTAATATTTCAAATTAAATTGTACTTACAATTAGCATAATAATTGTTATGCTTTAATACAAACATATTTGTACATATACATAAATGCGTGGGTACCTGATCTGATGTATATAAATTTTTTACCTAAAAATTAAAAGCATAATAACGTATTTGTCCATGTCACACATATTTCCCTATGTAAATATAAGCTAAAACCAATTTGCGTTCTTTGTATGTAATGTATAAGTACTGCAGTTCAATTTCAGCAACTGCATAATATAGTATTAAACGATAGCTGTGATGTTCATTTTAAAAAGTATGAATTACTTTGGGTTAAAGTGAGTGAAAGTATCATAACTAGTAATTTAGTACACATGAGTTACATAAGGTAGTTAAATAAATTAGCTGTCTAAATATTTATGAATTAGTAGGCGGATTGGTAGATAGGATAGTATTCCTGATCCCGATTCTTGTGATCAATGCGAAGAGTTGACTAAAAATCTATTTCGAAGGCAACTTATCGTACAGTTTCAGATTTTTACTTATTGTACATACAGATACAACAACGACCAAATTATTTTATCAGATAGATTTGTGTCTTTTTGTTATTGCGCAGCTAATGCTAATTGGCATCGAATATCAAACAAAATGAGCACAAAAATTCAATTCAGTATATATTTTATTACATGTATAGGTACGTACCAGATTGCATGGAAATCGGCTACGCAAAAAGTTGTTATGCATGCTACTCACAGTAAAACGATATAAATTACATAATATAAATCTAGTTTGTAAAATGATGTCATAAATAATGTATACGGTCCTTGAAGGAAGGTTAATTAACTATTTTGTGTCAATTAATAGGTACATCAAATGTGTGTGGGTATTCTCATCTCCTGTTTCATAGTCATTGTCAATTTGTCAAGCTGTCTAGTCTAACTACGTAGAAAATAGAAAAGTCTGTGACCAAAATGTGTGTACTACGTAAAAGTATGCGTTGTAAAGACTGTGTCAATGTTTTAATATTTCAGGAGAACAAATTACACAAAGTCTCTGTAATATTTATAAAAGTAAACTAATGTTAGATAATAAAATACACTATTGTGTGTACCTATGTTTACGTTGTCGTGATTTGTATGGACATAAATAGGAAATGTATCTATGTAATGTAATGTAGCATTTTATTGTGTAATAGTATATATTGATGTTTATAATGCATTATATATGTATATGTATTTCACAGGTGAATGTACTGTAATACCTAAAGTTGGGGGAATGTACTCAATAAAAATTATAATAAATGTCAAATGGTTGTTGTCAATGTTTCCTTTCTTCATTTCCTTTTCTCTTATGTCTAGCTGTCTTAAATTCTTTATCATCTTAGCACTAAAGAAAGAGGTCATGCAAATAAAGTCTACCATCATCAAAGCTAACAAATTCGTTTGATGGACAGAATTTCAGAAAGGAACATGCGTTTTCTTGAGATCACTTTCTTGTCCATGCATTTAAAATAAAATCAAACCAAAGTGAAGTGTTTTGGCCTTTGTTTCAGTCAATGAAAAGTATTTGAATTTAACATACACATTTGCATACATTCAAGTTAGACTTTCCATTGAAATTAAAGTGAAACAATGACTACAAAGTTAAGGAACATAAAATAACCATAAAAAGACATCAAGCATATGTACTACTTCTGCAGAGGGTGGGCTTGTATATACTAAGTTTAATGGTCTCATAATGTACATAAACTATATGGGTTTTATTTACACTCAAACCAGGCAGGAGCATATGTTCTTGACGAACAAGCGAAAACAGACGACAGTTGCATCTGTTATTTCCATCATAAATCTGTTCTCCTTATCACTTTACTTTTCACGACAAAATTATTTTGTTTATAGCCCCATGTAACTTATTGTGCAGTAGTTTCACTTAGCTTGTCATTTCCATTGTGGTAACCGAAATCAGCTATACGTGACATACATATCCATGATGTTATTTCATGGGAGAGGAAAGATACAAACACATTTACATACTAGTAGGCACTAGGCAGTTATTTATCTTGCGGTTCATTTCCTTTCCATCTTACTGGAAGATTAAATCGGAAAATTACAATTAGTCCTTGGCTACCTACATACATATACATATCTTAGAATTAACTAACAACTAATGTGCTACACACATTTAGCTAAATGTATACAGATGTTGAAGGTTGTAGGTAAACAAATTCATATGGCAAGTGTGCAATGCCTATAGGCACTTTTTATTTTATAATATTTGCATATAGTCCAAAAGCACATTCATTAAAAGCTGTGCATAAAAAATTCATATTGTAAAACATGTCAAAATTGAAATTCAGCTTATTGTAATACTGCAAAGCAAAAAGTAGCTTTATTGATCATAGAAATATAAGTAAAGTACTTGTAATCTTTGACAGTTGTGCAATTACATAGCGAATTTTGAGCATTTTTAAAATTTGCAAATCAAAAAAATCTCCCCGAATAAATCGGAATCGAAACTTCCTAGGCAATGTGTACATTTTCCTGCAAATCTAATTCCCCTACAACAGGACTCACATAAGTAAGTAGTACATTCTGTGTAGGTAAATCATTGACTATTGTAGTATTTGTAGTCCCAGCATGGATGCAGGTAAAGAATGAACATGACAATTGTAATTTGATGACAAGTCTCTGGTTTTCCTCGTTAGAGAACTGGGTCACCGTGGTGGTTCTCGTATCATATTTCTGTCTAATTAAGGAAGAGTGAAAGGACCGGCAGATCACGATCAACTTTCGACAACGGAATTTCACTCCATAACGTCTCATTTGTAATTTCTGGATTTTCTGGAATGATATACTTATACATCTACATACATAGGGGAAAAGTAGGAAACTACTACCTTCCCTACTTAGAATAGTTATGACAAGGAAACTAGGTATAAGGGATTTCTTGTGTTCCCTTTCTCTTTTGGTTTTATCTGCGGTCGCTCTGAGAGCATGACACGAAAACATGAACAGCATAATCACAGCTCTCTTAACACCCGCACTAAAAAGACAAATTGAGCTTTATCACCTCTTCGTCTAAATATTACAACATCCATTTTACATATAG
>JAQFYC010002405.1:0-25887 GCA_034694165.1 Tomocerus mixtus
AAGTAGTTCAGTATTTTTGAAGGCTTTTTAAAGTAAAATTATAGGTTAAGTAAGTACTTTTATAGGTGACTCAGACCGCAGAGGTAGTTCAGTTTTTTCATAGGTACATAAGTACATTCGAGGCAAAGTAAGTAGAAAATTATAGGTAAAGTCAATTTATTTATAGGTTCCAGTCAAATAAAAGCCATTATAAATCATGAAACATTATTTGACAAAAACATTACGTAAAGCGGACAAGGGACGACCTATCTAAAACGGCATGTTAAAAATTCATGCAGAAAGAAATTGTTACACATTTATTTAACATTTGTCAAATATAAAAATATAAAATATATTGCACTCCCCGTCCCGTATAATCCAAATGCAGCAATTTGGGTATACAATCAAAATAGAGATGGTTATAAAGATTGTATGTAAATATCCATTCACTCCCAACTGAAGTAATAGGTTAAATGAAGGTAGTAATACTAACGCAATGCACGTAGAAAAGGAAGGACGTATAATGCAACGCTTTAAGCCTACTATTAGCAGATATTCGTGTAATGCATTTGTAGCTGTATGAGCTGAAGTCAAGTAAGGTACATAATGGGTTATTCTGTTTCTGATTATGGGAAAGCTATCCCAGCGGCTGAGTTCGAACCATATCAAGGTTGCACTTACTTTCATTCCTCAAAGGACAGTCCAGTCCAGGACACAACTGGAAATGGACAGTTAAATCTAATCTCTAACTTATTTTAGCCTATTTAAACCAAACGCTAATTTATTCACAGAAAAGTTACCCAAGTACTTACTTACTGTACTTAAACATTTATATTTATTTCAAGAGTTATTTAAAAACAAGTTCTTCTCTTCGCTTTGTACTTCTTTTTGCCATTTCTACAATATTCTCTTCTCTGCGAGCTCCTACTACTTTTTGCAACATTCTTCTACTATATGCAATTTAAAGGTACGTGTGTCTATTGCACAACCTATAAATATACAAATATTTACGTTTCTTTTCCAATACTCACGTGTGGTTGATCTTGATCTGTGATTCTGATGTCAGATGTAATACATATACAATAGTTACCTACTTATTTACTATTTGCCTCTATGTATCTATCTTGATTGCATCTCCATTCATACAAAAATAGTGCGTTCAGCATTCTACTACATAGGGAATTCGATATGCGGTTTTAAGGATTAAGGTTTAGCTTTCGGCTTATACCTACACACACATGGTTTGTGTTTATACTCTATTTTAGTTTGGGTAATATTTAGCACACAGTTTCATTATAAGATTTTACCTATATATTAATTTACCTATTTTATTTTGTACTCTTTGCCTGCATTATACGTACATTTAAGTGAAGTAAACTTTTTAAGTTAGGCTTTAACTTAAGTTACTAACTAGTATTGGCTATATCATTAGTAAATACATGCATCGTTTTGTTATAGTGTAAATTTAACATGTACTTTAGGCTACATAAAGTTGCAAAATTATCACAAGATATGGAATGCGAATATCTGTATACTTATACAGGATTCTGGCAATATTATACCGGCAATATTACACCGGCAATATTTTGGTTTGCTTAACTCAATTGGGTCATTGGGTTAATGGGTTTTTTTACAGACAAAACTAAAGTTACCTATTGTTAAATGGTTAACATAAGCCATAACAAGATTAAGTTAAAGTTATGGGGTTATTATACATATGACTAGTGACATTATATATAAGTACCTATGTATTTATACTTGCATAAGACATAAATATGTACCTAGCGGTATTAAGTAGTATACATACATAATATCACTCCTTATAACATAAGTATAGCCTTAGCATAATAATATATGTGTTACTTTAGCTAAGTACGTAAATGTCAAAAAACTCCAGATTCGGGAAAAGATGGCAATGTTTACCATTTGTATGTATAATATGTAAACGCTTGTATTGGATTGGAATTAAAGAAGTGTCTTTATTGATCAAAGATTGCTTAAGAATCAGGCCAGGCGCATGTTGAGTACATATTACATACATGTTTAACAATAATACGAAAATCCATGTATGTACATACATATGTCTATTTAGAAGTTACTATCTTTGCATACACAAATTTCTATATGTACACATTACATCACGCAATATATGCATCAAAAAAGTTTCTTTATGAAGATAGCTGCTAGAGCTTAAGCCTAACATTGAAAATATTTGTAACTAGAGAACTACGTAAGTTTAAGCTATACTAGAGACGTACATGCAGGAGAGGATTCGCATTCAGAATAGAATTGTGTTTTATGTTATTGTAATGCAGTGTAGGTACTTAAGTTTACCGTGTGTAGCATGTTTATATGAAAATGCTGAATTGCGTGAATCTACATTTTTTATTCTGAAAACTGTAAACGTTAAAGCATACAGAATACATACAGGATGAGGGTAAGCAAAGTGATTTCCTTGCGGCAAGGATATTCATTGTCATTTCTTTATTCTGTGTCCATAAATTCATATGGATTTGTATTATATGTGTATAGTACACTAATATAACGTATTTAATATTTTATACGCAATATGGAACAGAAGTGTCCTTCAATTAGTAACTATACCTACATATAACTTTTTCCTTCAAACATAATATAAGTGCGTTTGTATTCTTACTTTAATGAATTTTTCTTATACTGTATCTGTCTAAAATGACTCACGCTCACATAATACAAAATTCTGTAGACTCATCTCATTCTCATTCTGTGGATGATTCATAAACGCATGGATTAAAGGCTGAACAAATGAACAATGTACAAGACGCTGTTTAGCATGATAAAAATTAGCCAGGAAAGCTGGAAACGTGCTTTAAGCACCACTTTATTTATATGCATACGTACAAAATGGAAATGCAACATGCTATATGATGCTATCAGCACTCTTAGTATTGCTATCTTCAATTTACATCGATTTGTCAAATGAACTTGCTGTGTAGTGTGTGCAGAACGAGCGAAAGTATCAAATTATAAGTTTGAGCTTTCATTTTTTAATCGAGATACCTAATAGTAAGCCAACAATGACACTCACATACATATTTATTGAGAGTATTTAAACGTATTGCTATTTATCAATACATCAGGCCAAGCTATACGCTTGTATACTTAGATGTCCACTTGAGTGTTAAGTATTTCTGCCTCAGTTTTGAAATTAGTTTTGGCATTTTTGTGTGGATTCTGTAGCGTATATTAATATTCGTGTGAAGTGTCATACAAAAATGCCCAATTGCAATATTTGTTCATTTCTTGGCAAAATCCTATTCTCCTATTTTAACATAAATTGTTTTAGATACCACAATATTTAGATTGATTTATGATTTCTGGAAAAATGAAATCAGACCTACATGCACATACATTGATATTATATTATGTAATCTATAAATTAGAGATTGTACTCCCTTAAAGCGGCTAAATAATTATAAACACATATTAATGTGTTTTACATTAAATAATAATATTACTTTTCTCTTTTTTACTAAATTAAGGTGTACAAACGTAGACGCTAGCATATTAGCGCTTTCTAATCAAGATGACAGGCCGTCCTAAAGCAAAGCAGAAGCACCCTAAGTTTAGGAAGCTTTACAACATGAAAGCCGGCCCGTCGCAACCTCCTGCCACTGCAGTAGCTCCAGTAATAGTAAGTTATTTTTAAGCTGTATATTATGTTTGCAACAAAAGTGCACTTCAAATATCTGGTATCGTTTCATTTGTATATGAAAGTGAAAATTGTTTCTTCTTAGATACGGATTTGTAAACTTTCTCCTATTTTCTTCTTAGCTTTCTCTGGGTTTCTTTCTTTCGACTGTCATTAGTTTTCTTTAGCTTTCTCTGGCTCTTACGGCTAGTCTTTTCTACTATACTTCACCTCTTTCTGTAAAAATTCTAAACTTTTTGCTTGCTTTCTTTTAACTTTCACTTAATTTCACTTTCTTAGATTGCTCTTAGATTCTGCCATGTGCATAACATTCTTGTGATTTCTGACGGATGGAAAAATTAGCAAACATTTTTTGGATTCTTTGAATTTTAGGATGTCCCCAGTAAATTAGCCAAAAAGCAGCCGAAACAAAAGGTAGATTCAGCCACAATTTCTCCAGGGAGAAAGCGACGAGGTCCCGATAGCATGATGGCCGTATTAAACGGGGATTCTGACACAAATGAGAAACGTTCTTCTAAAAGGGCTCGAATTCAATCAGTAGCTTATCAAACACCGGAATCAATTTCAAAAATTATGGAAATTACAGCTAAAATTTCCAGGCCTTCAATTCCAGTTCCTCATCCCGTTCCTGTTCTTGAAAAGAAAACTGCACAAAAAGTAAAACCTGTCAAAAAGAAAATTAAAGACATGATTAATTCAGACCCCACCTCCACCCCTGACGCAAGTACAGCAATAGATGTCCCAACCCGTTCCCCAAATCCAAGTGCTACTAAAAAGAAACCTGTAGTAAAATCTCCAGCTCCAGCTAAAGGAAAAGAAAAGGTAGCTGACAATAAAACTTCAAAAACTGTGGCACCCAAAAAGATAAAGCAGATAATTAGGAAAAATTTAGACGGTAGTAGCAAGGGGAAGTCCAATATGAAGAAAATAATGAAGGGGAAGGTCACAACTCCAGCTTTAGTGAAGAAAACTAAAAGTATTTCAAAGAAAATTGTGGATTCTTCGGCTGTTCCATTGAAAAAACGAGCTCTGAAGAAAAATGCGGTAACTGCTAGTAGTACAACTTTAGATGCTGTGGTGATTGATGTCGGTGGTCCTGGAGCCCCTGGAGGAAAGAAGAGAACGGGATCGAGAAAACAGTTGGAAGCCAAACTTTTTGTGACCGAATACAAAAAGGACCCAACTTTTGAGATGGAAGAGACCATTCCCCATATTTCAACATTGGCTCATTCCCGCCTTTTGATTCGAGCTGTAAAACTCCATGATAATAAACTACTGAAAAGCTTGGTCCAAGATAAAAAATCCATTTGCGCTTTTACAGTTCCTAGAAGCCTTAATATAAACCGGGATGCTTTGAGCTATGCCTTAGAAAACCAAAACGTGGAGGCAATGGAAATCCTTCTGAATACCAAACTCACCGAAAATCTTGCTCCATTCCCAGATGTGATATTAGCTGACGAAAAGACGGGTCACAATTCTGCAATGATGTTCGGCCACGCCCTCCGAAATGTCACAGTGGGCAGAGGGGGCAAAGAAGGGAATAACGCTTTGCTCAAAGACAGAACCATTTACGACACCGGCGAAAAAGCTGTCAGTTATATTCACTGGAGTATTGTCACAAGCGCCCTCGGTTATGGGCTTCCCTGGCCCTTAATTCAAAAACTGGGGAAAATCTACCCGGAAAACGAAGGGAATATTTACGCCAATTTTTTCAACGGGGTTGTATACGCTGTTCGTGCGGGTCACAACCAATTGGCGGGGGAGCTTGTAAGGGAAGCTTTGGCCAGAGGGGGATATGGATTCAACCTCCTGCACCAAGAAGTATTATTAAACACAACCGATCCCCTGACCCCATTTAAATCAGTTTCAGTCGTCAAGAAAGTTAATGTTAACGACCGGATTACACCAATCCATTGCGCTGCCATTAATCCTAATCCTGCTTATTTAATCGCACTATTGAATTCAAGACCTGATTACAGTATCCAGGATATGCAAAATTGGTCAGCCATACATTACGCCGCTGTTTGTACGGGGACGGGTCCTTTACAAACTTTACTTGCGAGGGGCATCTCGACTTTACAAATGAACAAAACTGGCGAGACCCCTCTTCATTTAGCGGCAGCTTTAGGAAGAATTGAAAATGTTAAATTGATTCTGGAGAACGAAAAGGAGAACAAAGAAGATACTGTTGATGAGGATGCGCCTAAAGATATTGCTGGGTCGTTAGTCCAGCGTTTGAATAAAACTGGACAAACTGCATTGCACAAAGCGGCTGAAGCTGGACACGCTACGGTCGTGAAGATTTTATTGAACGCTGGGGCCGACCCAAGCAAATTCACTCCGGCCAGGTATGACAAATTGACCCCCTTCATGTTTGCAGCTCAGCAGGGACACGTTGATGTGTTGAGGGTACTTGTTCAACACGGGGTCAAAGTTGATATCGTGGATCATAAAGGACGCACTGCATTAGCACATGCAGTTATCAACGGTCAAGGGCACGTTGTCTCCTATCTTCTCAGACTTGGAGCAAATCACATGTCAAAGGACTCATCTGGAAATACTTTGGTCCATTATGCTGCAGCCTACGGGTGGTATTTCTGCCTAAAACTGTTAATGGAAGCCGGATGCCCTCCAAATGAGCCTAACGATTGGAAGATGACACCCCTAGCAATCAGTTTCATGAAAGGACACATGGGGCTCGTAGAATTCATCCTTAAACAATCTGGAGTCGATATAAACTCCAGGGTTAACGATTCTACAGGTAAAATAATATAATAAAGAATAATTTATATTACTCCCCCTCCCCCGGATTTCGAAATATTAATAAAATGTTGCCTTTTGCAGGTGTGACCTTACTGTTGCAAGCAATTGCTTCCAAGCCCACTAGCGAATTTTATTCCAGATTGAAATTTTTACTTGATGAACAAAAGGCAGATTGCAATATCGCCGATTTCGAAGATAACAATGCTGTAAGCTCAAAAAATGACATTTTTGCAATTAATTTTGTCCCCACTGTTTTCTTGGATAGTTTGAATTAAGAATGTAGTTAACAGTTTTATAAATCTTTCATTTTCAGCTCCATTATTTGGTGAAAACGGAACACAGGGAAAAATCGGAAGATAAATTGTATGATAACAGCGAGGTGAATTTACTAATTATTTCTCCATCAAATGATTCACTGCTCAAAGGGTTAGTTAATATTTCGGGTTATTTTGAAATTTTAGGTTCAAAAATACGTTTTCCAAGCTGTAAAGCTTTTGTGGGAACGAAAATCCAATCCATGTGCTTTGAATGGCAACCAGGAAACCCCGATTTCTCTGGCAGTGAGACACGGCTGTTTCTCCCTGTTAAATAAATTCTTCGACTTATCATGTCCTCTTCCTGAAGAACCGGATAATGAAGGAAACACCTTGTTGCACATAATGGTGGTGCAAGTCCAAACTGAACAGGCATCAACTATTTACCGAAGATGGGCAAAAGATCCCAAAAAGCTGGAAATATTGAAGAAAATGGCAAAATCTTATAACAAAAGTGGGTACACACCGTTATTATGGCTATTACAACAAATCAACGTTGTTACCGATGTCCATTGTGTCAAGAGTATAATTGACTACGTATCTTTCCTCGTAAACACATTGGAATCGGATGTGGCAGCTGCAGACAAGAAAGAAAAATCCCGGGAGTCCGTTTTGCATCTTGCTACACAAGTGAGCTATGCGGAAGAAGCCCTTAGAATAATTATTCCCATGCGCCCACCTTTGGAATCTTTGAACCATTCTCTAAAAACTCCGTTGGCTTTAGCAATCACTAAACACAAAGAAAGAGCAGCAAGAATTCTGTTAAACGCTGGAGCTAATGTCAACTTTAAACTGGAAAACGGGGAGTCTCTTCTTCTTCTCCAGGCTGTTGAGCAGAAAAAATCCTTCAACTTAGTTCCTTTGATGATTGAAAAGGGGGCGAACATCCATGAAGTCAATAAGCACACCAAAAACACAATTTTGCATTACATTTGCCGGAAACCCCATTTACCTTACGCTGTTGAAAGTGTAAAGAAACTAATTCAGAAGAAAATCGATATAAACGCTGTAAACAAAGACGGGAGGACAGCGCTACACTTAGCAGTTAATTTCAGGGGAGGGGAAACCGACTCGAGCTACGATATTGAAGATTTACTGATTGAGTCAAAAGCAAAAGTCAATATTCGAGATGCCCGGGGAAGAATCCCGTTGCATATGGCCTTTGTCAAGATCGGGAAACATTCAGATGGTTCTTTTATGGATCCGATTGAACTTGTTACAACCTTAGTTCGAGCTATGAAGGATTCTGTCCCGAACTTTTCTGAAGAAATTAAACTTGCTGACGAATTTGGATGTACCCCATTACACTACGGGGCATTTAGGGGTTCGACCATCTCTTGTTCCTATCTTTTAATGGAAATGAAAATTAATGTTGATATTCGAGATAAAAATGGGAATACTCCGTTCGGTCTAGCCGTTTTGAACGGGCATGAAGGATGTGCTCTGCAATTTCAACAACAAGGTGCTAATTTCAATCTAATTCTGAATTCAAACTTGGCACAGGAAAAATCGGAAGAGAAAACTGAAAATCCTTGGAAATGGAAGTACATAAAGTTAAGAGAAGAGGAAACCACTAAGAAAAAACTGGAGAAACAAAAGTATCCCATTCTGCAAGAAGTTGTTCGCAAAGATTGGCAAGGAATTCTGCATTTGATGCTGGAGAAACTTAATAACGCTGGTGCTGGGGGGTCTATCGCCATTGCAGCAGCAATTAATACGAACAGGTTGAAATTGACAAGAAAACTTGTTAACAGAGCGAGAAATTCGGAATTGTTTGTCAGCGGAGGAGAGACCCTTCTTCATATTTTAGCTAAATCGGAAGGGATTAAAGATGAAGACAAGGAATTGGTCCAGAAAATTGTGGAGATTTTAATTGCCAAAGGAGTTGCACATTCTGCTCTGGATAAAAGTCAGTCGACAGCTTTGGTACACGCAGCCTGCAATAGGAATTATATCCTATGCGATTTGTTAGGGGAAATGTGCATTGCGATGAATAAGCACACAGCTTTCAAATACGTGGATAAACTCGGAAGAACTCCGTTCACAGCTTTGTTTTGGAAAATCGATGAAAAAACGGAATTGTCAAAGGAATTGAAATTATGGGCGGAAAGTTTGTTGGCACAAGGAGCTGTTGCTAATATGGGCTGTAGGTATCCGGTAGTTGTTCACCCGTATCCTGGAGTCAAGTATTTAAAATGCGAAACTCAGGTCACTTTTACTTCGGTTAAGTACTCCCCTCTGATGATGGCAGTTATTGTTGGAAATTTCTCAATAGTCAAGTGGCTGCTGACATTGAAGAGCCCAAATATCGTGGATGTTAATTTCCAGGATGATGAGGGAAGAACAGCTTTAATGCATGCAGTCAGATCGGTAAGCATAAATAGTTGCTAATTGTGGTGCTGAGTATTTTAAAATATAATAGTTGTTTGTATTTTATACATATTAAGCCCCCTGGGTTGGGGGAACACCCCAAAAAGTGTTGATAATTGAATGTTTTTCAGATAAATCTCTGTTTCTTAAAAATTGATTTCTCATGAAATCGCACATTGCTCCACTAAATTCTAAATTCTTTCATTTATATGTAACAGAATGACATCAAAATGGTCCAACTGATCCTGAATCCAAAAACTTACGATCACGTAAAAGATATTCATCCGTGGGAAAGAAAATCTTCGAAATTCCACTACCGAAACCACTTATCTTTGGATCTTCAAGATAGGAAGGGATGGACTGTGATGGATCACGTAGTTGCTGTTCATGAAGGAAACTTTTGCTACGCAAACAGTGATGCTATTCTCCGAGTACTTTATTCCGCCGGTGCACCCGTAAATAAGAAATCAGGCGACGGTATTTCCCCTCTTGAAAGGGCGATCAAAATGAAACGAACTCGCTTAGTAGACTCCATGGAAGAACTTCTAGGATTGTCAAAAGACCGACGAACAAAATTCGCCAAGATATCCGAAGAGCTCTTCAGTATAGATGTGAATAGCAGTTCTCCGTGTTACTCCTTAATTACAAATTACACCACCGATTGTCATGAAATGACCCAAAAGCTCCAAGAAAATGATGAAAAGGAAGATTCCGAAGAGGACCTGCCTCTTGTAGAACCAGACAGCTTAATGAAAGCGGACGAGAGCAAAGAACAACTGAAAGTAATTTACGACCCCGAAAAGAAAATCCATTTCAATTGTATTTTGACAAAGGTGGACATTTCCTACGGAGTTTACGGGATGTACAATTTTTACAAGATGCAATTATTGAAGCAAGAAAGAGGAAAGCAATTAATATTTCTTTTTACCCGTTGGGGAAGAGTAGGGGATGACGGACAATATCAAAAAACTCCATTTGTCTCAGAAGAGGAAGCGATAAAAGAGTTCAAAAAGATTTTCCGTTCCAAAAGTGGAAACAATTGGGAAACTGTGGAAACTTTCGCACCTCTACCAAAGAAATATCGACTAGTCGGGCTAGAAACAAAGAAAATAAAGGGCCCAGGACAAGTGAAAGTTGATTTTGAGAAACTAAACGACACCGACAACCACAAATCTTCAAATTTGTCCCCATCCTTGATAAAATTAATGAAAAGTCTTTGCATTGTTCACAATACGGATATTAAATTTTCAGGATTCATTCAAGAATACGAAAAGGAACTTCCATTCGGAAGTTTAACTTTCGAAACTTTGAAAAAAGGGGAAGCTCTTTTGGATGAAATTGGAGCTTTGATAAAGAAAAGGGATGAACTCCAACATCAATCAAGTGCTCAGTTCTCAGGGACACAGCAAATCAATTTCATGGAATCAGTCTTGAAACCTTCAGAAGAATTTTACTCTTTGATCCCCGTGTATGGATTTTCCAAAGAAAGTTTGAAACCAATGTTCAGTTTGGATGAATTGAGAGAAAAACAAAAAGTTATTCACAAATTAATTCATCTGGAATTTGCAAGCCAACTTTTACTAGCGTCACAATTTAATTTATCATCTCTTAATCCCTTTGAGTACGTTTTTCGATGTTTGAATACCAAATTGGAAATATTGGAAGAAGCGGAGGAGGAAGCTCAGATCATTCTTCAATACATTCATAATACTTCAAAACAAGCAAATGACGATTATTCTAAACCACCGAAAATATTAAAAATATTCAGAATAGAACGAGCTGAAGAAGTTGAGCGATTCAAAAAAGCTGGAATTGGGAATCCATGGATGTTGTGGCATGGAACGGACGCTGTTAATTTATTGTCAATTCTACACAGGGGACTTAAGGTCACACCTTTGGAAGCCAATTTAAGCGGACATTTGTTTGGAAAGGTATTTTCACTTCAGAATTATTAACTTAATGATAATTGGCATATTATCTTAAATGAATTTAAATAATGAAAAATTATTTAACAGAATGAACTTTATTTCAGAAATTACAGAATTGAATTTTTCACACAAAAATTTAAAAGAATTATTGGCATTTCTCAACTGAATTCTGACTTAATTAACATTACTTCATTGAATTTTAAAAGAATAACTGAATTTTATGAATTATTATAAAGTGGATTAAGTTCCAATTGTGGGGTAAATGGTAAAATCGAAGTTGATACGGTACTTATCCTTCTTTTTACTTTATTTAGGGCATTTATTTTGCTGATATGTTCACAAAAAGTAGAAATTACTGCCACGGAAGTAATCCGAAGTACATCTTTCTTTGTGAAGTTGCTCTTGGGAAAATTCATCCCGTCAAGCTGAATAGTTGGGGTGCAGATAATAATAAGCCATTACCTTCTACTTGCCACAGTTTGAAAACTACAGATTCGCAGTTTGAACCCGATCCTGCTTCAACTTTGTTGTGGAAAGGTATATTTTCCTTTAAAAGTATTTCTATTTGTAGCAAAAAATCCAAAACAGAGCTTTACTGAAAGATTTTTCATATTTCAGGGCGCACTGTGCCTTTAGGCCGTCCTGTTGAAAACATTTTGCCTGAAGATCAGTACCATGGCCTTGATCATAACGAATTTATTGTCTTCAATGAAGATCAAGTTAATCTTCGTTACCTGATACAGTTTGAAGATAAATAATTACATTACAGGTACAATGTGCTATAATCTATATAATACATTAACTGAGTTTCAAAGTATTAGTATTAGAAATTTTAGCATTTAACATTTTAACATGTGATTCATTAGGTAATATAAAATATTCATAGGAAATAGTTTAGTTTTTTAGGCGAGCAGCTTTTGGTGCTAAATAGAATGCAAAAATTTTCAATCTAATCCCCATTGCAGCAACTCTTCACATACTTAGTAAATGCCTACAACCTACACTATAGATATTATGCATATAAATATAAATGGTGTGAAAGAATCCATATAAAAGGTTAAGACACAAAACAATAATACTTACATAATGTAAATAATAAACCTAGAAAAGCATTAAATTTGCTATAATAGTATTACTGAAAACTAATAAAATAATATAGATATGTACCTCATATTATGATCTTTTGTAAGATTTATAAGTGAGAGTGGAGTACCTAAACTAATTGTATTGCGAATTATAATTAATTAATTCGTTTGATTCGAAATCATGCCTAACAATTTTTTTATTTTGCCATCATTTAATTAAGTATATTCGTTCAAAAAATAAGAGGATTCTTAAGATAATAAGAAAATTGAAAGATTTTTGCGTAACTGTATTCTATGAGTTTTGGGACATTCTATAAAGTATTCAGTATTAATTAACAAAGTAAAATAACTTTCCTTTTCGTCTAATCCATAATCCATCTTAACTAATGCTTTTACCCATTACCAATATCCCACCTACGTATTTATCTTAGAAATTGGCTTTACTATTTATTGCCCGATGATTTGGATTGTAGATTATAGTACTTCGTATTAACAAATATTTTGCTAATAGATAAATGCAAATTCAAAAAATAAAAATATATTACAATTATTGCAGCAACAGCATAGTTGTATTTAAAGAGCCCATAATATTGCTATAAATACATTTAGTATGTATTAGTGTCATTAACTTTATTATGCATCTGCGAAAGGAAGTGGTGAATCAGTGTACAGGTTAAGTCATAAGCTGGTTTACATACAGACTATTAACGAATACCTAAATATATGTGTGTATTTGTGTATATGTGATAGTAATTACGTATGAACAAGTATGTATATGTACATATTTACAATAAACCAAATAAAGAAGATGCTACATTCTTCGTTAGCGTTAAAACATATTAATCCTTTATCGTTATTATTTATCATATTTGTTACTAAAATCAGCGTACATATACGTAATAAATTCATAGTGAAGTATTTATTTATGATATAATTTAGGATTAGCATACATAAAATGCAATTGCATTTCATTTCGTTCGCATCCATTAAATCAGTACAATACAACAACAATATCAACATTCAGTTTTGGCATCTAATTTTTCGGTCTGATTTAAGAGATTTTATTTTTGGTTAAATTCTGGATGGATGACCATGCATACATTTTAATTTTAATATTTGTATGTAGTCTTTAGGCAAAATGTATTTTATCTGTAGTTACTCGTTCAAAATTGGGATTTTGGCCTGTTTTCAAACCAAAATTTGAGCCTGGGTTCATTGATAACTGCGTTGATTAGTTTTTCGAGTGATGCAAACCCTTTTGACAGCTGAACCTCAAAAACAGTTTCAAAATTAGTGATACAATGCACTAACATTATATCCGCCCAAGTAATGCTGTCGCCCACAATCCAGGTATTGCCTTTTTTCTTTAGAATTTCGTCAAATCATCCAAGATGAAGCGGGGCATCTACTTCCTCCAGTGTTTTCTTTTGCTCTGCGAATTTTTCTTTATCCCCTCCAAAGAATGACATGAACAAAGGAATGATCTCTATCAGAAAAAATGGAAAGTGAACATAAGTAAATAGAAGAATGAATAACATGGGACATAATTGTTGTATTTTGTATTTCAAATATAAATTAATTAGCACAAGGCTATCAGATATCCTTTTATCTTGACATATCCATATCCAGGATCAATTTGTTTGTATTCTTATTATACAATGTAATTTAAATTTTTTCTTGGAATTACACACTTTGGACAAAATCTCTCACAGCTTCGACGATGACCTCACAGCGAAATTCTTCTTCGTCGTTTTTTCCTGCAAGATTGTACTTCTTCGCTAAGTATCTGCAAATAGCATAGGATTGGGACTTTACAACTCCGTCCACCTCTAGAACAGGTAATTGACCCCATTCCAGACTAAGTTCTAAATATGGTGAAGAATAATAAGCAAAATAATACTGTAACAAGACCTTTTTTACATAGTACATTGCATTACACTGTTTATGCTTCATTGTGTAGATTTGTATACCTTTTTTCTTCTCCGGAGTTAATTGTCCGTGAGGAATTCGGATATCTTCAAACTTTTGCTCGGCTAACGTTAGTAGCAACCGAATTGGTTCTCCCAAACCCCGAATGTCGAAATAAGTCAATTTATATTGTGCTTGTGACATCTTTCAAATACTATAGTATATCTTCTTATAGTATATTCCTTAAGTAGGTGTCTATGAACAATGAAATTATATATATTTGCCATAGGGCCCTTAATGTTTGTTAATACAGTTCACGCTGGTGGCATAATATAAGCAAAGAGAGAATTCAAAAGTATAATTTTTAACTGAACCCACAAGATTCACAAAACAAATACACAACACAAGGTGATTCTGGGCATAATGATATAAGCCGACCTGGGATATTTATCGAAAAACATGCTTTTATGTATCGTAAGATACACTATCCAAACGTCATTGTACTGTCTGTCCCTGAGTGTGTGCTCTCCTTCTAACTTTAGAACGCGTCAAAGTTTATGAATTCTGTTTTTAGAATTGGATAGAGCAGATTCAAATGCTCCTCATCAGTAGTTTTGGAAAAAATGGGTTACTGAACTCATATGACCAGCGTGTGCACAAATGATTAATTAGCCAATTTTATTTTGTTGAAAACTCTCAAATTCTCCGTTTACTAATTAACAAGGTTAATTAACATGCTTTTTATTAGTTTGTATTAATTTTTAAATAAATGTAAAATATATACCTAGAAATTCTATATTTATGCATCTGCACTTGTCTGTATCTTCTCTGAACTGCTTTTTCCATAGCTGATAACATTTACACTTATTTAGGTAATAACTAATAAAGCTTACCATTAACAATCAGTTTGCATACTAATTTTTAAATTACAAGATATCTATACAAATCCATACAAATCTCAGCTCTGGTAATTTGTTAACATAATATAATACTTTAGATACTAATAATTCAAAGCATGTATGCGTAAATCTATGCGTGTGTGTAAACTTGCTGACGTTATCTAAGCTATGTGTACTGTGTATCTACACTCACTCCATTCATGACATTACTCAAAGACTATAGACTCTAGTATTTACTTAATGATACAAAAAGTCTCTAAATGTTTGTTCAAGTACAGACATACGTTTTATTTAATATTACAATAATTTAATATTAGCACTTAACTGTCATCGCATTGCATTGTGGTTTTCGTCCTCCTAAACTTATCAGGTATTCAAATACGTACAAATGTAGTTTCCCACTTACGCAATACAGATATTAATTATTATTGTCATTCATAATATCAAATAGTATGTACACATATTTAGGTATCATTTCCCTTATTAGTATTAGTTGGTTATGGAAATATGAAAAATGAATGCCGCATCCCATTGTACTACATATTACAATTGGGCTTTTGTACATATTGCAATATTTGCAATATGCATTAACCAATTACCGGTACCCGTATAAAATATATAAATATTAATTTAATTAAATACGTAATTTAACATGTAGATTGTAATATCGACAATGTCGACTGTATTAGAATTCTTGGGGGACCGTGGAAAAATGTTCCCATGTAAAGAAACTCATTATATCCAATAATATGCGGATGTCTTAAAAAGCCAATGACAGATAGTTCAATATTAAAGTAAAGAGCATTCTACCATGTTGTTCAACAATTTAGTATACCTTTTTAATAATCATAACTCTATTCGTCATTCGTATTTCTGTTCAACAATATGAAGGGGACATTGATAATCTAGCAAAAATTATATAATTGTTGCCAAAAGGTAGAAAATTCTCTGTAAGCTTCTCTCAGACTAAAAATCTATGAAACGTCTTTTACAGACACATATTAAAGATTCTTCAACGAGAATTCCTTATCCTTCCTTATATCTATTTAGATTCTAAGCTTTATTAAATGCGAAATGCAAACCAAACGAACGATCTAATATTCTTTCCATATAGAGTTTCTGTATAGCTGAATTCTTATGGACGGAATAACATGTACAACATGTAATTGGTAAAATACATTCATTTCATACAAACAGATTCATCTGTATAATAAATAAATACTTAATAACGTATTCTACTATGAATCTGTAATTCTGATTGTTACGTACTAGATACATATACTGTCTGTCATTTACTATTAGCCTTGAAACATCATTATGCCATTTAAACTGACTAGAGGTACAAAAAATGAGAGAAAAAGATAGAGGATAGATAGATATCATATAAATACATATACCTAACATAACATAACCTTATATAATAAGATGTCTACAATATAGTACTACTTATATAATAAATCATGGTCGATCGCATCGCACTTTTAGTGGAAGATTATTTAACACCAATATAATACTCCAAAGTCACGCTCCATCCATCAATCTCATTCCCCATCACTATTATACTGTAGACTTTGGGCTGCTTTGCTTGATAAAAGTTTGTTAATTATTTGTAATACATATACTGTAGGTATAGCCAACAATTGTCGAGACTCGAGAGAAGTGGCTGAGATTGCATAAGAGACACTTTATGCTTGAATTGCATTTCATTTGCCTTACAGCAACTTAGAATAGAGCATGTTGTCCTGGTTTACATTCTCCTTTCATTCTACTCAATAACTACACTTTCGTTATTAACTGTACATGGGAATGGGAGCAATTGCAGTTTGTCTCACTCTATTCTTATAAATATTGTTACTTGACTACTTTTCCATGATTACATGTTTACCATTTACATTTCCTTCCTTATCGTATGTACATACTATAATATTATTATACAAATAACATAATAAGAAGTCACATTCACTTCTTCGCATCCATACGGAAGTCTTCTTCCATAATATTTACACTATTACATTACAAGACATGGAAAATTCTTCTAGAATCCTATATCTTAAATATCTCCTTAGCTGGCTAGTATTTCTCACAATAGTCTTCCCTATTTTATTCCCAATTTTCTTAATAGTTTTAATTTTCAGACTTTTTGTAGATATTTTAGCAAAATTATTCCACCCGGACCTAATAAAACGTCTCAACTCTACAGAATACTTATTTTCTATAGACAAATTCTACAAGAGACCCTTTTCAAATAATATTCTACTAATTTTCACAAAAGGGGAATTGTCCTCAGAAGAAGTTCAACATGAATTTGGAAAAAGTGTGCTGGGGCTTGAAAAGTTGGTCCAGTATCCAAAAGAATTCTGTTCTTATTATTTCTGGAAGAAAGTCGAGTTTTTCGATATCAAGAATTACACCAGGGAAGTGTGTGTAAAAAATGAAAGTGATTTGGATTTATTTTTATCCACGTGGATTATGCAACCTTTTGGGAAAGGGAAGTCCCCGTGGGAAATTGCGGTAATAAGAATCGTGGAAAATGAGTGCAGTGCAGTGGCTATGAAAATTCATAGTACAATTACATGTAATTATGGTTTTTCGACAATCTTGGAAATTATTACTGAAAATGTCGAGCAGAAAAGGGAAAAAGTCAAGAAATTCAGTACACTTAATAAGGTTAGTGGGAAATTAAATATCAGTACCTATTGAGTTATGACCTATATTATACCATTTCAAGTAGCGGAAATAAATAAATTTCTTTGTTTATATCAACAGGTGAATTTATTGCTAAAGTTTCCATATACTCTATTTCAAATCTACCTTCAAGAAATATTAAACCATGAAGATGAAGACTCTTCCCAAAATCGCTGCAACTGTGAAATTGTATGCGCTCGTACAGAAATCCCTACAGCACGGCTGAATGCCATAACAAGGAGGGATGTAAACTCCGTATCTAATTCCTTAGTAGGGGCATTACGGAAACTTCATGGAGAAAAGAAAATTAGGAATTTTAACAATAATTCTCCAGAAAGGACAATTTCTCCTGAGCATGCTTCTGATCCTTTAATCTCAAAGATTTGCAATCAATGGTAAATAGTAAATAGTTTTCGATGTAATTATCTAAATAACGAAGCATTATTTTTGTTCCTATGTATTTTTGTTTAATATTTATGGTGCGTTTTAGTTCCAGGTCAAGAAGTTCACAGAATTTTTCATTTGATCCCATTCAAAGATTGCTGGATGTTCAAAATGAGCCAAAAGAAGAAAAAGACATGGAAATAATAAATCAGAAACAAGTTCCTATTCTCAGTATTTTACCTAAAAGAATCCTCCGTGCCATTTTTGGGGTTCCTGGCGCTACTGTGATACGGCATAATTTTATGCCATCTACGGGCGTAGGTGGCGAAAAGACAATTTTCATTTGGGGGAGACCTATTGCCTCTATCTGTTCCATTTATGGAATGTCCCGGCCTAATTTGGGTATACTTTATGCAATTTTAATAATTCTTAGTCAAATACTATTATAATATGTCCTAAATATAAATGCAGAGTACCACAAGGCCCAGGGTCATTTTTATATCTTTCTGAAAAACTAACCAAGTGATCAATATTTAATTTTATTAACTCGATTAAGAATTTTCTGCTGATTTCATTCATGCATAGGATTATATGCTAAAAGTAACAGCTGGAAAGGCATTGTTGAATGGGATACAAAATGAAACAGACAATCTTAATTACCGATAAATCTAACTTTGCCGTGTATCACTGAAACGAGATTAAATTCTGGAATGTATCAGTTAAAAATTACGTATTGACAACTTGGATAGTTAACCTGCATTTATTTTGTAAGAAAATGCATTAGAAGCCGGTAGGCAATCATGACAGGTAAAGGCATCCTACTGGTGTGACCCGTGGTATACTTTATGCCTACGACGTATCTGTCTAATTATATACTAAAAATGATTTGAAAAATGACAATTTGGCTTCTAATTGGTTCCAGGTGTTACAATAACTTCTACTCACAATATTAATACAACAGGATACACCATTCTGGCTAATAAACATGTAATACCTGATCAAGAGGCTGCTAACAGAATAATGAAATATTTTAAAGATCAGGACAATGAATTGCCAACCTATTATAGCTAACATAAATTACTGGAATGAAAATAATAGAATGATTGTGGAAATCGACTTTAATGAACTGCAACAGATTAAAATGCATTTCTTTTCTGAACTATTGATCACATTTTATTAAAAAGCGCACTTCCGTGTTTCGTCATATGTACATTTCAATTAATTCATCACAAACTGCAGTTGGTGTGAGCAAACCACGATCTGTAACGTGAAGGGTGATATACTTAGGCAAAGTGTAGTCCACGCGAGCATGACCGTCTTCTCCTTCCTTTTTAAATAAAATTGACAATAATATATAAAATGCACAAAAAATATTTATACATTTACAAAATAATAGTTTTTAATAAGAAATTACCTGGTATATTTCTGGAATATCCTCTTGGTTCAAAGGGTAAAGTATGGAGAACTTGAAACTTTCAGCTAATACATATAATGGTTTGTTCATTTCTTTTGCACAAATTGCCAGTGGAAGGGTTCCAACCTTTAAATTAAGAAAAAAAATTGTAATTTAAGGTAAGTAATAGGGGATAGTTGTAATGTATATGTAATACCTTTCATAAAAATCTTACCTTATTGATAATTCCACCATTTTTAACCACAGCTTCAGCTCCAACCATTACTAAATCGATATTTTCCATTCTATAGCCAACCTCTGCATCATATATTGCGTGGCATTCTATATTTGACCGCTCTTTTAGTTGTACTCTGTAGTTATAATAACAATTAATTAATTAGCTTAAGTTCGTTCATTTGTAACACTGGATTTATACATAGAAAAAATGTCTACCTATAGTTCTCCTCCAGATTCTTATTACAGACAATATAAACTGAAAATTGGATGTTTTCCGAAACGGCTTTTAATGTTTCAAGCACAACACGAGAATTTGAATGGACCATCACTCTCTGCAACACAATGATTAAAATGTTCATTTAAATATCTTCCCATTCAGAAGTCAAAATATTCAATTGAAATTTCTATTATTGCAAAAGGGCTAAAACGTTTGAATTCTTACAGCTCCATCAAAAATGAACCTTGATCCTCGTTTAGCAACTCTGGAAATCGACTTTTCACATCTTCCTAAGTATTTCCGGCCTTGCTCTTCCATATGTACCGTGCATGCAGACATATCCTACAAAGATCAAAAATTGAATGAAACTAAAAATTAATTTCACACTAATCAAATCGAAAATCAAAATGAATCTGTATAGTAGTTTACAAAAGCACTTACGTTATACTCAATTGTAGCTAAATTCAGCGTAATAAACCGAACTGCCTGGTTACACGCTGAGGAAACAGCTAATTTTGACTTCCCCGTAATTTTTTCCATTTCTGCAACCGCCGCCCGTAATTCACTAATAGTTCCATTTACAGTAGTTCCTGGAATGGAATCATGACAAAAATAAATTCCACTGGACTGTTTACATACAATATATACACTTTACACAGAGTTATATACACAATACATTCAACATTTAAGAAAATAATAATAACGCTTTTTGATTTGTAATTAAATATTTATTTACATTTATTTACCTTTATTATTTTTGATGAGGTATAGCAAAGTTTTGACAGCTGCAATGGCAGGGGACAGTCCTTGATTAGCACTGATAAATTCTTCAAATTTCTTTGAAGTTTCTGAAATATTTTTGTAAAAAATGCCTATTTCATGTTTGAAAATGTCAAACTAATTTTATTATTGTCCATTTGCCAATACGGATACTATTTCATATTTATTGTTTATATGTTAAATAAGGTTTACCATTTCCTTTAATATTAGACATTGCAAGGTGAAAATATGGACTGCTCCTCTCCTCTGAAGGGGTGGAAGGCCAAGGTAAAGAATTATTTTTTGGTCCCCCTTTAGATCCAATCCAGTCGGCTTTTTCTGTCGTATATTTTTAGAAACCAGCAGAATTTGAGAAACTTGAAAATACTTTTAGAATGTTTGGAAACTGTAAAGCTCGATATCATAATATACCGCTTATTGCGTATAGTGTATGTTAGCATATGGTTAGCATTAGAATTCAACGTTCAAATACAATTCCTTGCTTTAGTCTGTAGTGTTTACATGATTTTCGTTTAAAGTGCAAGCATAATCCAAGTGATTTCATGATTTCTGTTTCCTGTAACTAAAAGCGTGACAATTATGATTCTAATTCATCTAATGTAATGTACCTTATATATAGTATCTAATTGATAATATAACTTCTAACTAAATTATGTGCTAAAGAAAGAATTACAATTTTTATACGCTATGTACTTTAAATACCTTTATTACAGTCTGTGTCATTCTAAAAGTTATTTGTTCTAAAAATATTCATGCTTCAAAAAGCAGTTTACTCCAAAATTGTTTTCGTCCAAACGTACCTATAATTCCAAAAGAGAAGTGATGATTGGTTTTGTTGATACACTGATAATAATGTTGAAAGTACTTCCTTGTAGTATGATTATAAATTATGCCGTGCCAATCCAAAAATTTACAAACAGGAAGAGATAAAGTATTCAGCCATGAGTATATTACATTATCCATGTTTACACATTATAGTAGTAAACTTTATTGACCAAATAATCTAGATTCTAAATCACACGAGTAATCAGTAACCAAATACCTCTTCCAAATACAATTATGTACGTACAATATAGTAATGCAGTAGATCACATCACGAAATTTTCTATTTAACTTGTGTATCAAATAAAAAGGTATTCGCCAAGCATTTCCTGGAAATCAGTAATAAATTCAATCATTCTTATTTTCATTATTTATTTCTTGTTTTATCAATTTCCTCAAGTCAATTAGTAAATTATCCGTCATTTTTTGGCGATAAATAAAAACCGGGATTTTATCCAGAATAGAGTGCAGAAAAGATAAATTCTTCATAAAGCTTATTAGGAAAAATTTATCAGCATTTTGTGAATACACTGATTGTAATTCGTTGGGTGAACATGACTCATAAATACTACTTAATTATTATGTACGTTATAAGTGTATGAATGAAATCGGAAAATATTATAAGTAATGATAGTCATGAAATGAAAAATCTTATTTATTACATACATACTAGAAATAGTAAAGTCAAGCCTAGTATGTATAAGTGTTGTGTAAGGTAAAAGTAAAAAAGAATGCACGAGTAAAAATTATGACCACATACATTATTCTAAATGCTTATAATTTAATTTATTTAGGTTTATCATATTATTATTAATCTCCGAATAGGGGGATTGGATGAAAGTAATGTTGCTAGTTAGCGTCATACTTTTTAACACTGTTTATTAAAAGCTTATCTTAGTAAATTCTGAGTATATGAAGGGAAATGATGATAAGTCGTGCTGATACACGTTGCAAGTATTTACTTAAATACTTATAAATGTGCCTATCGACAACGAACAAACATAGGTAGTTAGATAACGATACGTAGTACTGCATTATATATCTTAACAGACTTGTAAATAGGTGATCTGTATTGACACAATAACTTCGCCATTTGAATCGAAAATTGAGTTGTGCAAGTTTTTACCTCGTGAGGTTGCAATAATACAAAATTATCAACTTAAATTTTAAGGTGATCTATATTATACAATTAGTAAGGAATATGTATGAATTTACTAATCACAAAACATTTTCTGTGATTTTTTAACTTTGTCGATACTTTTTGCTTCCCCTTGCGAAGCCAAGGATTTTACTATTGTTCGTTGTAAAGTTAATTAACTATTTGAACATTGGAATAAAAATACTTCTATAGGTATAGAATCTTTTACAGATTTCACATTACATTTTCTTTAAAGTTTCAGAATGGAACGCAGAAAAGATAAACACTTCCAGAAAGTTATCAGGAGCAATCTATCAACACTTTGCGAGCATACTGATTGCAATTCAACTTTCTTGGATATTTTCATTCAGAAAAGTTTCATGAGTCCTTACGAAAAGGATGTAATTGTAAGCGGATGTATTCAAGCATTATATCTACATAAATTAAATGCTATATTAATTATTGTATTCATAAATGTATAATTTTTGTGTGCAGTTAGGAAAAATCCCAAAATATGAGAAATCTTCTGAATTCTATTCTAAAATAATTCAAAAAGGACCGAGTGCTTATAAAACGCTTGTAAATGCCTTAAGGATGACGGATCAGAATTATCCAGCGGATATTCTGCTGGCAGAAGGTGGAAGTCTTAAAGATGATCTTTTACCATCACAGTTCCAAGCACAAGAGGGAAAGGAACTTAATTATTATTCAAATAATACTGTTTGTGATGCGATGGATATGTCCCAAAGTGTGGATGACACTTCTAACAGGTTAAACCAGCTTAGTGTCTCGGTAACATCGCCATTACTACTAAATCCTTTGCCAATGAGACAGCCAATTGCTTTGCAGCCGAATATCACGCAACCTGGAACTGGAGTGGTACCATTAAGTGCCCCATCGTTTGGGGCGTTTGCTACTCCAACTGCTCCGCCGGATTTTGAAGGAATTGCTCCAGAAATTGCGGAATATCTAGCAGTAAGTCACATAAATTATCAATACTTTTCCTTATTAATTAATTTTATTAATTAATTATTATCTACTTAATTCTTCATTTAAAAATGTACTATGTATATCCGCCTCCTGATGTAACAAGTATGTACAAAAAGTGGATACCTATTTAATATTTCTTATTTTTTATTTCCCACACAGCCATACAAATTACAATCTTCCCCAAAAGGATATGCCCTAATTATCAACATAATTTCTTTCGATTACAAAGAAAGTTGGCAGAGGCAAGGAGCCAATCATGATTCAGAAAGTTTGTCTAAGTTGTTCCAGGATCTGGGCTACCTGGTTTATTCCATTGAGAACTTATCCGCTCATGTACAACAAAATTGCATGTTAATTCTCCAATAATGTATTGTGAAGAAATTCAATTCAACTTGAAAATTGAATTGTTCTTTAGTATTGTGCTGTGTATTTTCTGATATTGTAACAGCCTCGATGAGGGTTATATCTGTGTCAATAAATAAATAAATAAACTTTTATAAATATTAATCTACTTAGGAATTTATGCTGGTAATTGAAGAATTCAAAGATCATTTCAAAACTGAGCCTGTGGATAGTTCCGTGGTCTGTGTAATGAGCCACGGTGACGAGGGAGACAATATCTACACCCGAGACGGAGCGATAATCAACATTAAAAGACAAATTCTTGAACAATTTAATAATATCAATTGCCCTCAACTCAAAGGGAAACCGAAATTATTTTTCTTCCAATTTTGTCGGTAAAAGTAACTCAAATACTTCGGTACTGCTAAAATATTAACATTCATTTCCAATCTTGTTTTCAATTCAATTAAATATATTTCCCAGAGGAGATGTTACTGATTATGGAACTCCTACATGCGACCGGACAGAAACGGATTCTCGTGCAATTTCCTTTAGTGTAAAATAGTCATTAAACAATTTAATTTATATATTTAATTGTATTTTACTTACTATGCTAAAAATATTTAAATTGTAATTAAAATCGGGGATACAAATATTTAGAGCTTTAAAATACCTGAGCCAACTACTACAATCCCTACCTGGACAGATATGCTAGTTTGCTACTCAACACTTGAAGGTACAGTTCCCTTTTAGTCAATTTTGATGAAAACGCTATTTTTTATTCTAAATAATTTTCTTATACAATTCAACAAACCAATATTATGCAATTCATACTTAGGACACTATGCCTATCGAGAAACAGACGCTGGCTCCTGGTTCATTCAGATCCTATGCTACACATTTAGAAGTTATGGGCATCAACTTGATATCTGTGAATTGCTAAATTTGGTATGTAATTGCAAAGCAAGGCTTGTAGTGACTTTATTTGTAACAAAAATGCAAATGATGTAATAAAATCACTTTTCTAATAATTTGATTATTTAAACAGGTTGCGCAACAAATGAAATCCAGGGTGGGTGAAGAGGGTCAGAAGCAAATTTGCCCTTACACTAACATTGGTTTCACCAAAAAATTATATTTAAACAGAGATAAGTAGATAATTAATTGTAATATGTACAGTTGTTGAAAGTACTATACCTACATGCCTAATTAAATAAAATATATCTGGATATTTAAAATACTATTGTGGCAAGTTTTACAGATTCCTTAATGATGCCAAATTATATTGGATTATATATTTATCAATTATTATCCCAATCAGAATCAGAATCCAGTCTTATAGTATAAAGGACCACGCCAAATCCGAAAATCTGATTCCACCATTCCCAACCTTAAACTCAGTCTGAATTCTGAATCCGACGCTCTAAACTGAAAAATGCGATTCAATTCTCATTCATAGTACCAAGCTTAATCCGAGTCTTGTACTTTAGTTGCTACTTAATAAAGTTTTTACTTCAGTTTGTATTTACCAACATGTTACAATTAGGATTGCTTTGTAAATGTCATCATATCGGAAAATAAATCAATTTCCTATGTAAATACGGATATAAAATAAAACGTGCAGTCGTCAATAAACAGACTGATTTTATTTATTTGTTTAAATAGTATTTCACTCCGAGTTCCTAAAACCAAATTATTGATAAGTATTTGATCTGATAATAAAATGTGTATAATTGGATTGGAATGCATATATCTGTAAATATGTACATATGTAAGATAATTTCTAGTCTTCCTCAGATGAATCATGATTTAAATAGCTTTTGAAAATCATCACTTCAATTCGAGTTAAATCTTTATCATCCATTCACTGCCTCTTTCAAGATTAAGACCCATTATAGACTTTTGCTTTGCTTTTCATTTTGCTGTCACTTTAATTTCCTTTTCAATATCGTTATCACAAGG
>JAQFYC010002406.1:0-25874 GCA_034694165.1 Tomocerus mixtus
CTATAGCCACATCAACGAGAAAGTAATACATAGTTAGTTATATAGGTAGCAAGACGTGAACAGTCTCTTGGGGACAATCCAGAAAACACGAAACCTGAAGAGCAACCAGAACGAGGGAAATTCTCTTTGCACAAATAGTACAGAATTTCTTCCCTTTTTTCTCTTATATTTTTGCAAAAGCCAGGTAAACTCCGAATCTCCTTTACAAAATTCCAAAAAACCAGAAACTATGAATTTTCGAGTAATATATTGACTTATTTTTACCAGTCACTGGACTAGGATTTCCAAAATCTGGATTTAAAAAAAGTTGTTTTCCAAAAAGACTAATTCTTACAGCATTCCTGGAGAGTCCTTTTCTTTGGTTGACGACGTGGTATTTTACAGTCGCAAATTATTATTACTATTATGTAAACATGTAATGTACGTCGTATTTGCATGTAATTTGCTTATAGGTATACAGTATACACAATGCATACATGGACAATACGTAAACTCGTTCTGTTACGCTCCCGATCTATTTCTTGTTTGATTTTCTTGATGTAGATGTAAGTAAATAGGAACTTTGCTAAATAAAACTCTGTATACGTCACAGTGAGCGTTTTACGTCTGTCGTAGCGTACGTATTAGCTTTTGTAAAGAACTTTAGTTTTAGTAAATGGCTTTGATTTAGAATATGTAAGTAAGCATTCTCGGAATTCTAAACTGCACTTGAGATCTTACTGGAACTGGATGAAGAAAATCAGAATTCAGAATCAGACGCAGAGAGGGGTATTTAATAATACGTACATTATATTACATACGACATAACGCCAGCAAGAAAAATAAAAAGAGGAATTTTGAGAAGCTTATTTCATAGTAAGTATATAACATACGGTACAAGTACAGACAGCATCAGCCAGCCAGCATCCAAAAAAGAATAAACTTTAGCAACTGAACTGAGGCAAGACGACGTCACAATAAAAAATCCAAAAATAATACTTAAATCGATGAATCTTGATCTTTACTTAATACGACGACATTGCACAATGATGTTACTCTTTCTGCATCCTACTCAAGTACGTAAGCCATAAAAATAGTACAACCGTGAACTACAAGTGAACTCTAAACCTAAACTCTCCTCCGTCTTATTTTTTCAAATCATAACTATACTCTATACATATTGTTTTACATCAAAGAGCTTTTATACTTTACCTTTACCATTTAATTTTGCAAAATACCTGTAGATTAAGAATGCAAGTATTGGGATATGATAAATTCATATCAATACAATTTGTATCATATACGGAAATGCAGTATTAAATTTATTAACGCAATAAGATATTAAAAATAGCACTCAGTATAAAGTATAAAGCAATTCTAATTTGTTAAATAAAGAGTTTACTGGAGTGTCCCTTGGCCTTGTTATAAAAGTTGTCCATTCCCAAAAAATATAGCTAGCTACGCTCATGATGTTTACTTTCCATTGAGTTCTTTGTGTACTTAGTCTACCTATTGTTCTGGAGTCTTTATTATTCCATTAGTGTGTCTGTCTAGTCTGAAGTCTGGGTGAAATTATTTCAAAGTGCACTCTCTCTTGTCTTCCTAAAACTCCGTATCTGAGAACTTATTTACATTCTAATGCAAAATGCGTCAAGACAGCGTCAGAAGTTCATAATTTCATAGTTCTATAATTCTGAATTCTGAAATGTCTATCCATACATAAAAATCTAGGAATTAGTAGAAAAGGAAGGTAAATACTTGTCCTACGGCACGGCCATGAGCCATGAATCACCTAACACTATTTACATAAATTAACTTCAACTATCGGAAAATATTGGACGAATTCATTCGCAATGCTACATGTTACATAAATACTTGGAATCCATTTAGCAGAATATGCAAAACTGAAAAACCTGACACTGACACTTCATTTTCAGTGATATAGTGAGGACGACAGGGACAGAATTTAATAATGAAGGTTAGTTCGCATTTACATATAGCTATTACGTTTATTATTAGTTTAGTATAGTATACTAAACTAATGCGTACATTCAAATCTACCTATATGTCATTTATGTTCATTATTTAAAGAGATGCAGCTGGTTCCGTTTTGGAATTGGCTTGGGTTTGGCTTTCATAATCTGCTCATACTTTATTATGTTGTGATGGGTAAGTTTAAGTGTGTCCAAATGTATATATTAAGACAGAGGTCATGTGAGTGAGTGTTTGAAGAATGAATTTCATGCCAAATATTTAGGAGTGTTAGTATAATATAGTATATGATGTGGAGCCAGCGTCATTTATAACAAGACAAGGCAAGGCTGGGGAACGGAGCTTGCTTAGAACTCAATATTTAAAAACATGCACACACATCAAATCAGCTTAACTCATCATTTATGTTCTTTATTCCTACTCCTTCGCTTCGTTCTCAAGAAACTGGTAGTACTAACAGTAGTAATAGTACTAAAAGTACTATTACTAGAAGCCAATATTCAAAGAAAATGCAGAGCAGCCGAATTTATTTACACAAACTACACCGAATAGTCAGCCAGCATCAATCAGTACCTATCCTAAAATCTCAAGTATAATACGAGGCTTAGAAAAAAATTTGAAACCTAAACTAATAAGACTAACATTCTTTTATATGAAACGTATAAAAAAATTTTGCTAGTGGGTAATAATAAGTTTTACAGTCCCCCAGAATGAATTTCTTTAAAACAAAGAACTTCTATGGCATTTATTCCTCCTATTCATTGATTTCTATCAGTTTATGAAAATTTTTGGATGGAACCAGTAAATTTTTTCACAAGCAAGTACCAATAGTGTTTATTTTACGAAAGCCATGTTTAAACAACCATGGATTATATTCGACGCATATTTACTTGAGTTCTCCACACTCCATAATAAGGTAGTCATCTTTAAGTCTACATACCTAGGTAGTTGGCTTTGGCGGAGATTCACCTTGATTCCGTGTTACGTTAACATATTCTGCATAGAGACAGGTACACTGGTACACAGTATTATACACTATTGTATGTAAAAGACTTTAGTGAGATGATGGGAAAATTGGAACCAAGAAGGCAGTTCAGTGGACTAACTTACATTTACATTACATTATATTAAAGAACATTGAGCATGCAATGTAATGCGAGAGGGAACAATATTATCCGTGCGAAAACAGACACAATACAGTGTAATGTCCTTGCGATTCTCGTATAATTCTATCCATCTAGCTAGCACTTATTTACAACAGAAGAATACAGAATACAGAACGCAACGTATAACTCCCTCCCAGAAGATTATTTCTCTCTCACTCCACTAAAACTATTCTTCTACTGCACATACGTACTTGATCTCCTCGTTATGTCTGTGATAACTATTATCCTATATTCTATATGACTCGGAAAACTTCGGTCAAATTCAGCAACTACTAACTATTTACTAACTAAACTAAAGTGAAGTAGTTACGGGAAGCAATGCCCGAGCAAAGTCAAGCCAAGGAACAAGTAATAAACTCTCTCGAGCAAACCTCTCGCTCATTCTAATCAGTTCAGTTATGTAGTTGTGGTGTTAGTGTTTGTTGCCAATCCAATGTTTGTTTGTTTGTTTGCATACTCTGTCAACCATTCACTAACTTCGACTTCACTACACTTAACTTCATTCTCTACACATAATATTACAGAAATATTACCTATACTGTAGATAGAACCTATAGCTATATAAACTACTCTTTTGCATACAAAACACTTTTATGTATTTTTTGTTCAGACAAACGTATATACTATGCAATTTCTATATGTACTAGGTACTTTAGTACGGGCAAAATACATTTTCCTGGCACTTACATACCTAAACTTAAACACTAAATAACTAAACCTTCCATTTCTATGCATAATTCATACTGGAAACAAAACATCAATTAGTATTTAGCCCTTGGCGTCACGTCGTTGACTTGGCAAAATAGTTAAGACACACGCCACATTAATTAAACGTTTATGTACAACTTTAAATTAACCTTATTGGAGATTCTTCCATCCGAAATGCTAAAAATAAGTAGGCTAAACGGGAAAAGCATGATAAACAGTAAATAACTTCCAGGAATTTGCATATATTTAGTTACTGCAAATTTTAATAAATCTGAAATAAGTAGTGCAAATATGAATACATAAATAATATATGCTATTCCCCGCATACAATAAAAGCCAAGTAGCTACCTAAACTTCACCGAAATTTTCTTTTTGCACTACTCAAGGCATTTAGGAATATAATTACTGGCTTGCAGACATTCTAGAAAGTACAGCAGCCCTTTTCTTAGTTGAGTAAATACAAATAATCATCTCGATTTTGTAGGTATAGTATTGAAACTCTGCTGTTCAGCACACGATTTTACGAATATAAAGAAAGATATGTTAATATTAACATATCTTTTCACTATTTAGTGATCTGTTTTATTCAAATTCCCAAAAGAAACATTTATCTAGGGTAGCCATGCATAGTAGGAATAAGAATAGATTTGCATTTGTAACCAAATACATTCATTACATAGCGATTCTAGGACGGAACATTCCTTGTCGTGGAAAAGAACGTAGACAGAAGAGACCGGAGGACAGAACAACCCATGTCTTCCAAAAGTAGTACGCATACTTTATGGAAGGACTTCATTATTTGTACAGTATTTCCAAAATTATTCTTATTATCGATAAAATTTTTAAAAAAATGGGATTTCGAACATGATGATTACAAAAATATGACATTCCGTCTCCCGGTCTATTCTGTAAACGGACAACGGACTATTTTGTCTCACAGGATCTTCCGTCCCATTACCGTCAATAGCATGCACACTTTGCACACCTATTTACTAACTCGTAGTGGAAACATACGCTACCAAAGCACTCCAATTCCAATCCAAGTAGATACACCATTTGCATAGGATGCAATATTAGGTAGATGGTGTAGCCAGTGTAAAAGTTATATTATTATTATGACTAGGACATGATATACTTACGTACCGTGTACGAAAAGGAGCAGCTTTCCTAAAATTGATAATTCATTCTTGGGAATGGTCGCATTTGGTTCAGATAATAGATTCTTCATGACATCTAGATTTTCTACTGAACGGCAATGGCAATGGCAACATCATTAGTTTCAACATCTTACTATTATATCCAAATATCCATTAGCTACTACATCTAAACTATGGAAACTTTTACCAAACCAACAATATCTAAGTTCAGCACAAACATAGGTAAGGGAGAACTGAATTATGCTGCATGGCCTAGCCAGGTCACTTTGACCACAAAATTCCCTTACATTTGCATAGCAAATGAAAAAACTTTACTGCAGAATTACACGTTCACATGATTCATGACTTTCTTTCACCTGATTCTAATGCCATAGGAAATAATTCAGTGTATATTTGTAAGAGTAAGAAAGGATATCTAGCATGAGTGCATTTAACAAGATAAAACGATTTATTACAAATGCGTTTTGCAATTTACCGTATAAATTGTATTGGCTACTAAACCGCAAGAAATAAATATTCATTTTAAAAACTTCGATTTTCTCAAAATTTTGCAATGAAATCATCAAAACAAATTTAGAAGCTCCAAAAATAATTCAACTTTACGAAACTTGGTAAATAAATTTCATTTTCGAATATCAGTGAATAATCCAATTCCTGAGCAGCTAACTTGGTTTATACGCTACCGTATCTAGATCAATGTGTTTGTGTACTGTACAATATGTCCTAATGTTAAGTTAAAGTCAAACAGAGAGATAAGAAAGAAAAATTGCCAGTAGGTTACCGTAACTCCATACCATAAGCGTAAAGGCACACTTTTGCACTTTGCCAATGAGACTATAAACGTGCTTCCTTACAATCTTACATATTACTCTGAATTAGGCAACACTATTGCAATTCAACGTTCCGTCTTGAGAAAAGTTCTCCTAATATATTTTATTTATATTTAGAAACTACTTACTGGATTAAAGTTAAGGGTATGCTTGTTTATTTGCCCATATTTAGTTACCTGCTTATGACGTATGCCAAACTGGGGATCAAAACCAAGGAAGGATCATGGCGTGTCCTTTATTTTATTAATCTACATTAATTCTTATTCAATTAGCATGAAATAATTCATTTTCTTCTATAACAGTTGTTGCGTAGATTTAGATTTGATTCTGTCTAATACTACTAGTACTACCATACACCTTCATTCATACCAAATAAAAACACGAATCTAAAAAATTCTATATAGTGGCTGGGGGCATCAGTATAGGTAATTACTTAGACATAACGACATTTGTAAGAGTTGCGTGCACCCAAACTCCAGTCTCAAATACATAATAAGTAGCTACACCTAAATAATTAGCTTCGCCTGAAGTGGGTAAACAAAAGGTCACGCAGCCAAAATACATTATACTAAAAATACACGCAAAAACAATGCTCTACATCGTTATATAGCTTCATCTGCAATTGATCACAATCCTCAAATATAATTATAACTTACAATATTCAATGTCAAAGGACAAGTTTCCAGATTGCAATTGCCTTCAGGTATATACTTACAACTTACAACTCCAGAATAAACAAGCCTTTTCTAAATCCAAAGGGTATTGCAACAGTATTGATTTTCGCTTAGAGGGATCACAGTGTATACAAATAGTACACACTTACAATGATATTCAATCCAAAAAGGAAGGATCGTAGGTCAAATTCGGCACACGATTAAGAGAAATATTTTTGGAATAGTACGTGACCAATTTATACTTACAGATATTTTATGTACATACTTATAATGTCTGTGGTGTCCTTATCCTACAAAGGGAAATGTTCGTTTCGTCTGCTAAATTGTAATTATGATTTAATATTATTTTCATTGTCTGGTCTGATCCTTTCGTGTGGTCTGATCTGGTCTGGTTTCATATTATAGATTGAGACGGAAGGCCATAGCGTCACGTAGGATAATTTTCAATTTCGTGTTATCAATGCTAATCCTTCTCTTATACCTTCAGCTCGTTTATCTTATTAGAACACGTTCCGTCCAAACGTTCAAAGTAGGATATATGTAGCTGAGTAGCTGCTACCCCGCCTAGAAAATTACTGTTACCTTTCTCATGTCATGTCTGCCCTGTCCTAGGTAGCGAGAGTGACTGCGGAAAACAACTTATTATGAAAACTTTCCCTCAGCTGCTCTTGCTTTCAAGAATCTTCTACTGTAGACTGTAGACTCTATATTATACACTTTAGCATATTTACTCTGTGTACTATAGTACACTACTTTTGTGTGATAAAGGCCACAGCTATAACATAACTCTTTATTACCGCAGCCTTTGCAGTACAGTACAAGACTCACGCTAAAGGAGTACGGCCAGACCACATCATATACGAGAGTTTAACTTTTGTATTCTTCCCCACGCTCCTTTCCTGTCATTCTTTGACATGAGTGAGTGAACCCAACTGAACCTTATGGGAATTTACTAATAATTTGTATATTTGCATTTTATTTTCTGTCTTTTCCCAAATACCAATAAGCCTCATTTGAGTCGAATGCTACTGATACTTGTAAATTTTCTGTCACTTTTTACTGTTACATGGGACATGTTGTTATATTAGTACAATATTTTTATCAACTAAATTGTGATGTAATTGAGTAGATAAGTAGTAGATTAATCATTTTTACTATCTGTAAATAGCTAAGAAAACAAGTAGATCAAATATTACAACCTATTATAGAGTTAGTTGAATTTAACTGAAGTTATGTAGGTTAGAATTGTTTGGAAATGGTCCCATCTGCTTTAACAAAATCTAAATCCCATCCTTACACAAAGGAAGTCAAGGGTAAATTATCCGACGGAACATCGACACCATTCCTTTCATCTTCATCTTCTTCCTCTAGTTTAGATCAAGTCGAAACACAACTCTAGTTCAAGTTTAGCTCAACTAAACACACGAGCCAAGCAAAGCCATTCAGGTTAGAGATAGAAGAGTGAAGTGCAAAGAAGAAAAAGTTGTCTTGTCTGAAAGACAAGTTTCTTGCCCAATCCATCCAACAGAACATAAACTTAACTTGGGGCAGGCACAAGAGATTCCAATGCAAAATATACAGTACAGTAGTTACTAGTGAGTTGACTAAAGTTCCAGATTTCTTTAATTGTAACTAACTATGTACAGATAGATATTCCAGTATTCCAGATTCGGGCGAGATAGACTCTATGCCATTTTACTTACTATAAGTAGCTTACTACTACCACTACTTATAAAATACTTGTCCGAGATCGAGATTTTCCTAAAGACGAATAAGAAATACGAAGCAACTTGAGTTTTGAGTAGACTTTATCTCCCAGACTTCGTTTCTGATTCATATTCCATCCCATGCATTCCTCATCCTCACACACCACACCACAGTTAAACTTAAAGTCAAACATCTCCAGAATATCTCTCTTCTACCTATTCTTCAACACAAAATCCCTTATAAATTCCACATACATACGTATATTCTCAAGGTAAGGCTATCCTTTCATTCATTTTTGAATTTGACATGCTCCTCTCGTTCCAAGCATTTTAAATTCTCAAGTTTCTACTGTAAAATTCAACACGATACATATAAATAGGGTTCAATGAGATCGATTAAGGGAATCGTATTTTATATCGCTCTGCACTCTAATAAATTTAATGTAATTTCGTGTGTAGCTAAATAAATCCCAAAAATAAGGTTTCCCAACACTTATTTACAAAGTTTGAGTTCTACAAAGGAAAGAACTATCACTTTTAATTAGCTAAACTTAGTTGGGGGCATTTCCCCTTATTTTCTACAAAGTTACCTTAACTTAACACTACAATAAATAAGATTCGTTGTTTTATTTTATTACCGTGTCGGTAAAATGGAACGAAATCGTTTGTCCAGTTCTTTAAGCTGATTCTTTAGAAGAAAGCTACTTTTATGTTTCATTCACTTTCACTGCACTCTGGACTGAAACTGAAGTCTCAAGTGCTGAATGTGCTTGGAGTGAAACTTAAGGGTTAACTAAGGTACTAGGTATTAGGTACCTTTACTATATACTTCCTTTTTAACATTTACTACAAAGAGAGATAGAGAAAAGTAAAGAGAAAGAGATTCGCTTTCCTTTTTCTGGCTTATATTACATTGTACTATTACTTATGGTCTATATAGTAGCTGGAGCTGGCTCCGGTTCTATTCCTACTCAAATGCTTTCATCTAATGTATTTATTGTTGTCTCAGTTGTCTTGTCGGCCTATTTATCTATCTTATTTACTTCACTTTCGATCCTGACCCCGACCCCAGTTAGGAAGTACTATGGTACCATTAGGCATCATAACTTATTTAACTTTTTAATTGAGAGAGGGAAAACTAAACAAACTCCAGTCTAACTATGTACATACTTACAAATGTATTCTTCTTCATGCTGGTAAACATCCTTCTATCTATGGCATATAATATAAACACGAACAATTAGGTGTAAAATGGAAACAAACATTTAACAATCGCTTAACCTTTTCAACATCAACCTTTGATATTTTATTGCGAATTCCGAAATTCCATCAGCACACATATTTGTACATATACAGAAATGATTTCCAGAATCTCCTATACATAAGTACATGACAACGAGATTCAATGTCCATATTTTATGGAAAGAACAATAACAATAGTAATTACCTAAATTGCTGTCCTTGCAGGTAAATATAACCAGAGGAAAAATAATACGCAAATTAGACATTAATGTTTGTGCCATATATGGAGCTTGGAGAAAGTTCTCTTTTTGAGCTAATAGCTTCCTAGAATTTGCAATTGTGCAAAACTACAATGTTTTATTCATAATACTTTGCACTTAAAAGTTGAAACTGATGTTATTTGACGTTAAATTAGGGGATTGCTCCTAGTAATATTTAATTAACTCCAGAAGAACAAAATAACTTTATTTGTCCCTGAAAATTATGAGGAGAAAAGTTTTGGAAGGTTAGAAGTGGGTCATAACAACATCAACATCTCAAGTTTAAAAAAAGTATTCATATCCCCATTCCCATAATATAACATTATATTTTATATTTATTTGATCATATCTCTATACTTTATAGTTTCTATATAATGTAGCAGCTGAAAGAATTTTCATGGTTGAAATATTTTGCAAGTCTCTACTTTCCTATGGGATGAAGAGATATGTAGCTAAATAGTGTTATTAGCTCCGAGAGTACACCAGATCACTCCAGGACGCAATTAAAAGGAAAATGCTTGGCCAATAAATAGAAATGGAAGTAGAGGATTCATTTAATCTGAGTAGTGATACTGATACGAGTAGCAACGCTATTTGAACTGTGGATCTCCATTTATGTACTTGTTCACAAATAACCCAGAGCAAAAGCAACAGCAAAGGCATTATTCATATTAAATCTACTCACCGGAATTTGAGTGGAGATGGAGTGAGGAAATGAGAACATACTTCACTTAAACTACAAACAGAATAGCGAGCGATCCAAATAAAGTACACATACCTACATGATACACTTAACTACAATATCCTACACTAAAGTAACTCATTTAATATCAACATATTGGAAGTACTCATTCACAATTAACAATGTGATAGAGCAACTATTTAATTAAAACGGGAAATCAATGGCTTCTACTGACTTTTGCCATCTAAAGACAAGTAATTATAGGTACATACACATCACACTAACACACTATCACTATCAATAGATAGAAAGGGAGCCTCGCAAAGAAAATTAGCTAATAGAACGCCTACAGACTTGACTGGATAGAAAAGAGAAAGAGACTCCAGTTCGGTTGAGTAATGTTCGTACATATGTACTCTTACTTGGATGAATAGCTCTGGAAAAAAGTTGAAGGACGCCAAAATAAATTATTATCGAGTTCCCATTTCTTTTCGCTGATGGATGCAACATTTTTCAATTTTCACCAACTCAGCCATATTTTAATTCATTCTGTCTATCTCTATCGTAGGCCAATATACATGTCGAAGGCACAGGTATTCCACAAGGGCCACTTTTTAAAAAAATATCAGAAAACTTAAGTATGTAAGAAATAAATTGAAATGTGGATAGTAAAATTTTCCTGATTTTAATATTTAATGACGTATTTACGATATTCTTCTGTTCTAAAAAAGCCCAAAATCTTAAGAATGAAAATTTCTTCGCAAAATTAGTAAATATGTGCAACATGAGCTACACCATCAAAAGAAACCAAAATTTATCTATCTAAGTACGAATTTCAATTTACGTTTTTTTCGATAAAGTTTGAAAATGAGGTCTAAGTGGAACGGTATGTCTAGGTGCAGGCGCAGGTCATCCTGTGCCTGATGCTACTCTGTGCCTACGACATTATATTGTATCTCCATTGTAACCTTTACTTTATACACCAATTTCTTTATCCTGATTACATTCCTGTATCACATTAAATATTTCTCTAAATTATTCTACAAACAGTTTTCTAATAAAAATTTTCAGTCTCAAAATTATCTCTACTAATTTAGTTTTCAATCTTTTCACAACTAGCTTACACGAAAATATATGCTTATCTAAACCAATGATAGTATACCTAAGTACTTTCTTTCTTGTTAAGTAGTGATACACTAAAATTAATACTCATTTTCTATTTTATTACTTATTAACGATGGAAATATTCTGATGATGAGTAATAAAAGTAAGTAGGTAGATAACATAACTAGTTTAAGATGGTATTGCATGCAAAATAGAAACAGGTAAAAAAATTAAAATTAAATCTCAACTCATTTGATTGAGATAAGAGAAATTGTTTTACATACTAGAAGTAGGTAAGGTACTTATTTTAGATAAATATTACTGTCTAGGTGTTAGTTAGTGATAAAGTTTAATAAATAGTTGTAGTTAAGTAGGGATTAAATATTAAATAGGTACTTACCGACTGTGGTTGACATCCCTGCCCCTGGGAGAGCCTCGCGTCTTCGTGTTTCCACCGGCCGCCAGCTTTTTGAGATGTTGAGCCTTGCGATTCTTCTTCTTGGCACGTATGGCCATCACTGACAACCAAAAAAGGCAAACTTTCATTGCATTTCTCGCTTTCTCCTGCCGGAGTGAGTGAGTCTAGTCGCAGGAGTATTTGTGCAGCTAGTCTTTAGGATGGAGAACCGCTAACTTTCACTCATGTCAGTCACTGCGACTCTCCAAACGGAAAGAAACCTGCCTTTCCTGCTCTGCTCTTGCCGTAGCCTGGTTTCCTCTGCTACCCGGCACAACACCAGCAAGAACAGAACAGGAGAGCACAGCACCAGCAAGCACACACAATACAACAAACACCGGGCGGGCACAGGAGCCCTGAATTAATATCTCCCACCCAAAAACCAGCCTTTGCCTATACCTTAACACACATTCTTCGACTACATACACTTACACTACAACGGAATCCAATCCCGAATCCTTTACTCGATCTACTGATACATACATAGCTAATTCAATGCAATACAAATACCAGCATATTTCAAAACCCCTCCCTCGTAAAACACACCAAAAACATTTATCTTAGTAATTCCTGTTTTATTCAATTACCTATACACAAGGCAGAATTTAGAATTTAGATATAAGTTACACAAGGGTCATAAAACAGTACCACTTACTAACATCACTTTTAGGACATTAATACCTACAGTACGGCAACGGGAATGTCCATCTCTGATTTCGAAGTACGGTGCAAAATCTATTAGGTTATTCCCCACTACAGGAGGATTTCTTTTTCAATTCGGTTTTTCACAAATAATTATTATGCAAAAAATGTTTGTTTCCTTTTGTTGGTATTGTGCTAGCTATAGGCATTTATTTAAGTTATTTGTAAAAATATTTAGCGAAATTGCTTCTAAAGTTCGATTGAAGGGTTTTGACTATGTCTGGGACATGGTCGACTAGCAACATAGTTATTTCACTTTGAATTGAACTAAATGCATACATAACGCACATAACGTGCAATATTGAATATCTATACTGAAAGAGTTACGTACGAAAGCTAAACGCTATTAGCAAAGCAAGGCACTGCAATAGTATTCCTTCACTTGACTTCACTTCACTCAATTGCTATTCATTTTTCCAGGATCTGCTCTCGCTCACGGCTCACGACTATTTAAGTGCCTTTACCTTACTTCTTCTATATAACTCTATTTTATTTAATATCTTGTGGAACTTAATGTTATACTTATACTCCACCAATCTGCCTCCCTTAACTCAAATTCCAATAGACTGCTTGCTTAGACATTTGAATATACACATAGACCTTTTCCTTAGCTTATATTATGCATGTATAGTATGTATGCACATAAATATAGTACAAACTTCTGTTCTAGTTCTTAAAATGTCCAGACCAGAGACCAGATATACATTTCTCTCTTTTTCCCGATAACTACTTAGCAAAAGTATCTGCTACTACCAAACCGAAGGTATGCACTTGAATTACTTACTAACTAATGTAACTCTAATGTAACCAACTATAAATACTTCAACATTCAATGTATACACATACTTTTAATTTATTGCGTTTTCTATAGCAATAAATAATTAGTTTCTAGTTTAGCAAACGATATCTACCTTTTTCGTGTTTTGCATGTGAAATTAGCATGTACAACTTAACAACTACAGTCTACAGTACGACTACAAAACTGCAAACTACATATGTAAATGGTAAATGGTAAATAAGTACTGCTTCATCTATGTTATGTATGCAGACTTAAACAACCGAACCGCCACAATATATAGTAACATATGTACAATAAAACTACTGAAAGGAAACAGAAACAGGTATGATTTTAACTACTTCCTAAATTATCCTTCTCCATAATCTTTCCGAACTTTTTTCTCTTTGCTCCATAATATTTACCTTTCCATACAAACAAATACTTACTCCAAACAACAGATAGAACAGCCCACCAACACAACCACAGCGCACAATTAGGGTTTTTACGTATTTAAATACAGAAGGACACCGTATGTGAAGAAATCCCATTTTAAAATGTTTATTTTCATTGCAAGTAGTGTAAGGTAAGGATTTCTAAACATAAGATAACATAAAATACCCAGGCTTAAAATATACGATTAGCTCTTGATTGATTTACTTTTACTGTTCCGAACTCCATACACATATTATTGAAGCTATAAGCTATTGTCCCATGTTTTATGCAATGGGGTACCTACTACCTACTGTACTAGCAAACTCTTTCAGTCTTTCAATCTTTCAGTAAAAAGCAACAGAGAAATTGAATGTTCTTTGTATGACATGAAACGACTATTGTATTAGTAAGTATGCTACTCCTTATATCTGTAGATAGGTTATTTTCACTCTGGTCTATGTCCCATCCTATATACCTTGTAAATATTTGGCGTACAGGTACAGTAGTCGATTGTCGATTGTAAATAGTTAGTTATACAGATAAAAGGTAGCTACGTTAAGGTTATGTAGTTTGGTCTGGTTTGTTTGGTGAGTGAGCAGTGACTTGCCTCGACTAGCACTTATTTGTAGTTCGAGAGTCTTTGTTCAGCAATTTAATGGAGAAGGAGTAAAGCCGTACCCGTCGTACAGTAGTCCTGGCTTGGTCCTAACGTCGTCCTCTTCTCGATTCAATGTAATAATAATATAACTGACTATTAGTAATAGTAATGTATGTATGTAGTATAGATTCGTAGCAAACTGCACTAGTTATGTACAAACAGTGAATTGAACTGCTGAACTGGAGTGAAGTCAAGTCAAGTCAAGTCACAACAGAACCAACATCCATTTAGTTAGTCCTTTTATAGATTTTTAGTTGGGAAATCAATGTGAAATGCAAGAAAGAACTCCTTGCTGTTTCTTGCCTTTATTCTAATGTCAAGGAGGGCAGAGGTTCACTTGGGGCATGCAATCCAAAATCCAAGTTATAACAACCTTATACATAACACAGTACGTAGTACGTACATAGTTACATAGTAGCAATACCCTTACTTTTCCCAAGCAGAACAACAATAATAATATTAGCTGAATTTGAATTGCATACCGACATTGTAATATCTACCTGGCCTGGCCTGCCTCGCTAGATTTCCCTTCCCTACATGATAATTCTACATAATATTACTAGTAGGAAAGTACGAACATAACATGCAGCTATGTTATGTGCAAGCAAAATGTAGAAGAACAAGGAAAACAATAGCAGAAACAGAAACAAAATTCCTACACACAATATAATCTGCACTTGCAATCATTACCACGTCCAATCCGCATATTTTCATATACAGGAGAGTGTAGGGATGCAATTTGCTTTTATTAACAAACAAAGTAAAGTATACTGCACTCTGTACCTTATTACGTTTAAGAATCCTGTGTGTATGTAAATATATGTACATTTGCATTTGCAATGCTTGCTTACATAACATAGCTGTATAGGTATTTCAGTTCAGTCTACATTACCTAAATATAAGAGAGTAAAAACCTAACATGACTTAAGGCACACACGCATATGATATGAACATAATTGTTCCTAAATATTGTAATGGTTTATAGTATGTACGTATGTATGTGATAAAGTAATACACATAGACACTTTTTACTTAACGAATTACGTAAGTAACGTACCTGTGTAACTTCCTATACGAACCTCGCATTTCCTTTCGCAATTTTCAATGTTTGTTCTATGTGTGAGTGCCTTGGCTTAACTATGGGCTATACCTAGACGTTCTCCCTTCTTCTTCTTCTTCTTTACAACAATCACAATTGGATATCGATGATATACATACATGGAACATGGACATGGATAAGTTTCTTTTGCAAGGTTTGCTTGGCGTTGGCTTGGGGGAAACGGAAAGAGATAAAGCTGCCTAGGTTAAACTAAAGTGTCAGTGCAATATAATAGCTTGGCTGGCACTGGCATGGCTTAAGCTAAACTTTAGGTAGAAAATAATATCGTTATTAGAGTACACTACTCAGAGGCGATCCATAATGCATCACATTTCTTTTTCCAAGGCTAGCCCTAATATTATATTTGCTAAAATAATAATCAACTCTATGATATTGTATGTACTACTACTGTAGTACTATGTACATAAGGCATGATCTAAAATAAAATGTCTAGATGCAGGTGTTCTGAAACTAGATTCTAGATGTTTGGTGTATTTTTGTAATATTATCCTATAACACTAATGTAATGTATAGTATATAGTATATAGTATATATAGGTAGTTGCAGCAAAAGGAGAAAAGTTGTGTACATAAAGCATTAAACTAAATGTAATGTAAGAGCATCTATGTATGTAGGTAGTTATTATTACATTTATTATTGCAGAACACAAAGTGAATTGACTGCCTCACTGTCTAATATTTAACTCATGCAATCTGCTCCAACAAGAGCAACTACTTTTAGGTACTTAGGTATACTAACTATATTATTTTAGCTTTTTAGGTGTAGACTTTCATGCCTCAGATCTACTACTGGTTCTGGTTCTTTCTGGCTACAATGTAGAGCAGAGTTCCACAAAAGTCATTAGATTCCGTTGAGAAAGTCGTCCAAACGTATGGATGTACACAATATTGTGTACCTACTTTAACTAAACTACTTATGCACCTTAGATTACATAGAAGTGACTATAGAGATATACAGGACAAGCGTATCTTATAGGAAACCCATAATATTTAATGGGAATAGATGCTAGCAATTCTCCTTAAATTGCCACTCACAATCAACTCCAATGCATATCCATTTTACAGTACACTGATACTATTACACGGAAGAAAGAAAGCAACTTTCTCTCGCCTGGCGCGAATTCTCTGCTTTCTCCTACATTCCTTTTCCTTCCTTCTTGCAGTCGAGCCAAGGTACTGGAAGCCATCTATTGTATAATGTATTTCTGCTTCCCTTGCCTTTCATTCAACTACAGCTACAGGGTACTTCAATTATCCTGAATCCTCCCTACTAGTAAATGCATGCAATAGTTCCAAGACTCTCATTATATATTTATAATCCACAAAAATTGAACCATTTTTAAAATTGACCTAATTACTACTATGATATTAAAATTAAAACGTGCTAATCTACTTTTGTGAATAAGCTAGCATTTTTACAATCTGCATAAATATATTTTAGGAAGAAACTACTATTTAAGTAGGACCCTGTATGCCGTGAATTTTTCCAATTATAGGTAACAACTTATGTGCACTGTATACAAGTACTAAAACAGGGTTGTATTTGATAACAAGTAAATAAATATCCATAAGCTGTCGTATTTATTTTTCTTTTCTTACTTTATGTTCATTTTTCTCATGCATAAGTGTCTATATAATATATATCAGTTAGTACTTGTGTGTACTTATACATATAAGGCCTGTTTTTTTGGCGTTACCAATTGTCATTATGCTAAATTAAAAAACTCGCCCTTTAGAAGAGATATCCTCATTCTACTCATTTTTATAGACTTTCTCTTTATTTTTTGCATGCTAACATCTATGGCAATTGTACTCTTGCTAAACTGTACAACTAATTTAATCAATTTAAGCAAAATTAATATATACTGCTTTTTATACCACATCAAACAACATTAATAATAATTAAGTATCATGAAAATTTTTTTATTACAATAAATATTCGTTATAGAATAGAAATCCAATTTTTACATTTAGTTTAGGTAGGAACAACTTTTTGGTAATTTGACTTGGCTGCTAAAATTTCTCAAGCAAAGGTGCACTCTATTTGTATTTGTTCACGATTACCTTATGTTTTAAAAATGTTAACACAACTTGTGAGGAAAATGGAAGCTAATAATATACATTGGAATTCAATGAATGCTTACGTAATAATAAAACACACAAAAAAGGATTTAAACATTGAAAGCATAAGGCTGACGGACAAGCAAAGAATTATGGCGAACTAAATCTTTATTTATTTCAAAGCTAATGTAGAATTTTTTATCCATATGTTTCCGATGTATCTTGTATGTTGTGTCTATGCTATGCTCTTTCCCTATAACTACTTATATAGGTAGTTGGCCTTGCATTGCATTTAAGTTTGTATACAGATATTCGAATATGGTTTAACGGGTTTAGGGGGAACCCCGTGCTCAGTGTAAGTGAAATTTATTGGACACCTAGCGATAGTAGGAATATAAACCATTTTGATCTACATTCCTGTCATCATTTTTGCATAAAACGAAACAATATTAGAATTTGCATTATGGAATACGTACATCATTCAATTCAACATAGTAAAACTTTGAGCCTAGAAAACTTTATTTTAATAAAATGGTTAAGGTACAACCAGATCAAGATGGAGAGACTCTAGGAGACTGGATTACACAATATCCGATATTTATGTATTTTCTCCTATATGAATGACGAGCCCGTATTTCCCCTATTACAATCCGGACATACCTTTCGCTGGCAATTCAATGCCATCCTACTTTTCAGTTCAGTTCAACTTAATACAACCGTACTTTTAGGAATCCTACATCGGTTTTCTTCTCAAATGGATTTTTTACTTTCCTTTGTGGAATAAGAACTTTGTGATTTCACTTACATGCAAATGCAAGCAACGACCTTCCACATTCTGAATATTTCTGAACTGCTACTACATACTAGGTACTTATTGTCACGGCAGAAAAATCTTGCTTTCCAAATACTAGTAAACTTTTTTAAATTCAAGAATGGTAAACATTCATATCGTCACTAATATAGCCAAAATACGAAAAACACAACATTTTCTATAGAATTCGAAATAGGAAGTAATAATATGGACCTCAACATCTTCTACACAGTGCAAAATAAGAATAGTATCTATAAGCGTAAGCGACGATATACAAAATCAAAAATTTTGTCGCTTTTTTAATGAAAGCACAAGTATTTTTTTGGAAATTAAAATAATAGAAATCAAAATAGGTAACACGAGCATTTCTATAGAAATCATGATAGATAACACAAGTACTTCTATTTCCATATAAGCGACGGAATTTCCTTTAATTAACTGTAACTGTACCTATACATAAAGATCAATAAAGTTTTAAGGACAGAGATGGAAGACTATATTTTTAGACTTTTTCTACAGATTCAGATTTTTGTGAATACCAGAAGGAAAATGAATGAAATTGTATGCAGAATGTAGGTACTTATTATTACTTATGTTATGTTTCGCAGTTCTCAACTTCCAATGCGAAAGCGCACATAGGAAAGACGTTACCTAACTTCCTTTCGTATATGATTCTACATTTCTCAATAGAATTATCAAAACTGAGGAAAAATTGTCAGGTAGCTATTCTCTATTCTGTTCGTATGTTCCCTTGATTTCCCTTCCCTTTCGTTCAGCCATAAATAGTTTCACAAAGTAAAGGAAACTTGAAGTAAACAAAGGTAGATCATAACAATCAGACCATAACGATGCCCAAAACATGATTTATAAGACTACACAGTTCCAAAGATGTGTTTCTTGCTCTGTTACTATTCCTACCGCTATCCGTCGATGCAATAACGTAAATACAAAATATATCAATTGGTTGAAGGTTGAAGAAAATCTACTCTTTAACTATTCAATGTTTCTCCAGGGAACAGTAGCAACATCCCACACACAGGGTATTTGACAAATGACAAAGCAATTTAACGATACGATACTCTACGTACATAAATATCTTGGTATTGGTAGGTCTGCTATTTAGTGGTTTTACGTTGCTGTTGCTACACATTTTTACTGGGTTGCCCTACATAGTCGATCTCAATATTTGAAGGCAAAATCTAGTACAATATTTATTCATACATATTTGTAATTATATTCCGTAGAACATCTATACACAATTATGCTATCTATCTAATGCAAGACAATTTAAATTTTATTCTTTGTAGTGTTTTCTATTTCAATTACAAATATTCCTTAGTATAGACACAGCTATATAAATTTTCTTTGTTCTATTAATATCTGAAAATTCTACCGGAAATTGCCATCTTGACCCCATAAAAATAAGCTACAAAGTTTTAAACTACCGACCATTTGATAAAACATTGTTAATTGTAACTTTTGGAGCATTAAGGTCTTATGGCAGAACAATAGAAATGTATGTAAATGGTATTATGGCCATAAAACTACTGCTTTGGTTACCATCAAGTACATTAATTTTATCGAGAGCTTATTTTGTAGAATTTATTACCTAAAATGAACTACGAACTCTTCATTGGGGCATTTGGGTATTTTTGACAATTTATTTTGATAATTATTTATTTGCGACACATTAAATTACTGTGTAATTAAATTAAATAACCTTCTTTACCCTAATTATTTATTTACGTTAACGCAATTTCAATAGTTAAACAGTGAAAGTCGTAGTTTATGGTATTAAATATATTATGTACTTTAATATTCACATAATATTTATATGGTGCAGTCTTTATCCTCTAGTTTGGCTTTAGTGATAACATTTTATATAATCGAAAGCATAATCAGCGTATCCAGCAACTTAGCTTACGACTAAAATCGTCAACGTCGGTTAAAGATATATTTTTACATATATAATATATACAATGTGTATATACATATACATTTAACCGTTAGTCCATATTGTAATGATATATGATTGTTGTTGTTTGTCGTTGTCAAAAGTGTTAGAGAAATCAAATCCGATATGTATGGTACCTTACCTAACTATATGCTTACTCTCTTTGTACTTCTGTATACATTTATATAATATAAATCTGTCCACTAAACCACTAAACTGAATTGAATGTGTCATGTAAGCGATAAGGCTTCTATACTGTTATATTGTTAAAAATATGTACATATTTCATACTGGACTGGACTTTGTGGTACACCTTAGTCTTTCCCTTTCTCTGCTGCCATTTATCTAGCAGTACTAGAGATAATAAATAACAACTGGAGAAAGCAACTCTGCAATGCGACATTAAAGACAGCTCTACATTCGATTTACTAAAATGACAGAAATATCTGTAGAAAGACTCAAAGACTGCTCAACGAAATCTCCCAAATGATAATATATAATACAATAATATGCTGAGTTACGAGTTATCATCGCAGAAACTGTTACTGTTAAGTAGCCTATGGGTAATATTGCAAAATATACTTACAAACACATTTTGGCAGTGATTGGCAGCAATACATTATATCAATATTAGTCCAACAGGAAGTATAATGAGGAATTCAGAATTTTCAGAATTAAATTAGATTGTTTTGTAATAAGTATCCATTCCAGTAAATAAATAATACCTATCAAAAATGTTTTAGTAAATATACAAGTAAAAAATGAATGTTTAAAAATGTATAGGGAAAAGTAATTAATTTGCATACACATAACATACACCTTAATTTAATTCTTACTACTTATCCGATCGATATTTTGAAAATGGATTTTGCTGCAATCATGTAATATAAATAAATAGAGTTATTAGAATGTAGAAACTTACAATGTTAAAAACAAGTCGGAAATCCTTTTGCCCTTTCTGGGCAATCACACCCACGCTACGCTGTTAATTTTCTCAGTAACAACTTTTGGTTGGTGAATGTCAGCCACTTATCATTAGTTATGCGAAACTCGGTCTCAGTAAATATTTTAACTTGAAGTTTTCGGCAGGCAAACATACATTAGAGGGTCATTAGTGGACAATCTCCTCAAAATATTAATAATAGATAACCTTCACTATGAGTTCACCACCAGGTGTATTTACTTGATAAACACAAAACACAAATACATAACCATAGCATAAGTAACCACTAAGTACAGATAGAACTAGAAGTCAGAAGTAGAACTTGTGTAGCTTTTAGGACAAAAGTCGTTAATAAACTTGGTGTTAGTAATATCTACCTCTTTATGTAAGTATATAATAGTACTTAGCTCATATTACGAGAAATGAGAGCTTAATTAAAGATAATACACAACAAGGATGTTCTCAAATTAAACACAGACTACGTAAGTCTTATTAATGTCTGCACAGAATGTATAATGAATGGAACTTTATTTATAGACAAATGAGTTGCGAATAAATTATTATCACTTTATACATGAAATGAGAGTAGTGACATAAATTTTGACACTATGCGATTAAACTCATATCAATATACCTAAGCTAGTTTATCTGTAAAAGGATTAACGATTCACTTTGAATTTTTAAATACTTAAACAAAATATTAACAAGTTATTCAAAACAGTTAAAATTTTAAGGCTTTATATGCAAGTAAACTTTTACACAATTTTACTAGTAAACTTACACAGGGAACAAGAATAGTCTATTTTTGCAATTTCTAAGCAATTCGCAAACCAACGAACAAATGCAATTGGAGTAAATACGTTTGGTTTATAAGGGATAGGGACTAGGGAAACTATTTATCAATCTGTACTATAAACACTTTGTTTGGGTTTGGCTTGCCATTATTGACGTTAGACACTTTATTCACTGTGTCAATGTTGGGTGTTAGTTATGTTAACCCAATTGTGGAAGGATTCTGAGAATATACTCCACTATGAAACAAGTTATTTGAAAATATATTTCAATTTATATCCTTCAAATTGGAAAGAACGCTGTTTGTGAGCTGAAAGTGATATTGTTTGTCTAAACTGGAGTTTTGTCACCAAAAAAGAACGTTCTCAATAAATACTACTAATGCCAGTAATAGTAATAATGCTTGTAAGTCTAAATGGCACAATATTATTTAATCTATTTGATATCCAAAGCAAGCAAATTGATGTCTGGTGTCTGGAAAGCCAGAGTTTATCGACTCAAGAGTACTCTGATGATAATAGTATAGTGATCCGTTATTTTATTATGTATAAATAAAATATACAATACACGTGAAAGTCAAATGCATTGCAAATTGCAATGTAACATATTATAATATTATTAATTAGAAATGGTATGATGATAATACACTAAATAACGGACACACATGTAATGTACCACAAAACTGTAGTAGTATATATTAGTAGAAGATTAGAAGAAGTATGTGCAATTATTAGTATATCTCTTCTATCTTAACTATTTATTGTGTTTGTGTTGCTGTTGCTTCATTATCATCATCAATTTACTAAGCTTATCATCTTTATCAGTATTCTATGTAGTTTATCTTCTTTCACTCTTTTGTGTGCAATCAAACCCCGACTTTTCAATCCATTCCCCACACAGTGGAAAGTTTTAGATTTTATAATCTATTTACTGCATTAATTCTCTCTAATACACATTTATATCATATCATATCACGTAAGTAAACTGTAAGTATCCATTATCCATATGCAATCATATGCTTTTTTATGTAACATGTTAATTAATAAATAGAGAAACTACACAACAGAAGCTAAAATGTAATAAAATCGATCTTTAAGCAAAATAGATGTATTTTCTATCCAATCTAATGTAATTTATTAGCTGAAATGCTAAATGGACGCCAGTCATGTCAGTAATAATGTACATAATGTACAATGTAATATAATAAGTAAATACTAAGCACCATAAGTACATACCTGTACTGTACTAAGTATCATACACGTGATATTTAGTTAGTGCAATTTGCTTTACCTAGCAATCAAGTGAGATTAGGGCAGACGTAAATACGTAAAACATCACATTTAGTCATCACTACAGTACAGACAGACAGACAGACACTAATATTCAGACTTGGTTGATTTTATTGAGTTTACTTTACATTTTGCGCTTGTTTGTAATTTGTATTATGTACTAAGCATAAGCTTATGCTACGGTAAGATTATCATGTTAATGTTAACTGAACTGACTGTTGCTTCTTATCCTTATCGTTAGCGTTATGTTGACTACTGCTATATAAATTAGAGCAGAATAGTTGTTCATAGTTGAATGTTGAAGTTAAGGAATCATAATAATATAGCTGAAAACAAGAAATAAAGTGTTTACGCCCATTGCGCTGGAACGGGGACATCCGCCATTCCTCTGCACGAAGGACAACAATAATGGCACATTCCAATTCCTATGGTATGGACGGAGACCTTTTGTAGAATTGCCGTTTTCCTACTTTAACAGTACATAAAGTATAGGTATAGTTTATAGTACTTAGTTATAAAGGGATACCTTTCCAAATACCTAAGTACTTTAACTCTATAGATATGTGCCTACTGCACTGCTCACATCCAAGAGATATTGGCCACAATAATTCATGTCAAATGCCAAAAGGCGGAATAAGTTCTTCAGTACCTATAGCCATCTAAGTATGTAAGTAAAGTAAAGTAAATTTAGTACGTAGTGTTACATGCTGTAGGTATTAACTATATAAAATAAGAAGTCGAAATAGTTAGTCTACAAATATATTACAGAGCAGAGCCAAACCATAGTCTAACCAGGCTAGTCAGTAGTCAGTTCAGTGAAGTGTATGTAGGGTAGGCTTTGCCAATAATGGCAGTGTGTTATCTGTTATATAAAAAGCTAATTTAATTTAATATAAATATAATATAGTTACCGTACTGTATTGTACTAACGAAGTATGATGAGAAGAATATTGTAAGGATGAGCACCTATTTAACTATATAACGATAAATCTCATGTCTTCCTCGATCTTTAGAAAAATATGCTAACGCTTTCTGCTATATAGTTTATGCTCATGTACTGAGTAGTGCACTTAGTGCAGATTGCAGAAATCATCAATATAACAAATACATACCACACCAGCCTACAGCTACATATATCTACTAAAATACACGCTTTTTGATTGTGACTGTAACAAATTTTAGCCATTTAAATATATTTATCATTTAGGTTTCAAATTTCCAGTTTATAAAACTATGCAATTGATTCACCTACTTTCTCCTGGACTCTAGGAAGGACTGTCTCAACTTTTAATACTACAACACCGCTGGTGGAAAAAACATTTTTTCCCTGGAAATCTGTAAACAGCAAAAAAATTCACTGCTAGGCCTTTTCCGTCTCTTTTTCTTCCCTTCCTCCCTATTTTTCACTATTTTTTGCTAATTTAGCAGTGGATTTTCGGCTTCGCCGAAAATTCACTGGATATTAGATATCCACATATCCAAACTTTTTCCACCAGCGTACAACACACACTACCTACTCTATTGTATACTGCTATGTAGACTGCAGTGCAGTGTAGTCAGTGTAGTGTGATGAATTATTACGTTTGTCGGTAGCAATAGCAATAACAATTCAACTTTTCTTGCTAACTAATCTAACTAGACACTTCTAAGGATAGTATTAAGGATACCTTGCCACTGGCAAATAAATTGGGATGCCTAATTGTATACTGCAAACTGCAACTGTACTGTAGTATACTAAATAAGAATAAGTTGTAAGTAGTTCTAGTTTTCAAGCAGTGCAATCCTATTTATCTGCAGTGTAACCGAATTTGGGAAATTAAGGGAATCAGATGCAATAAGTTATAATAATAGTGTAGCAAAGCAAAAGGGCATTGTACTAATGTATTTGCCTTCGTGGTGAGAAATTGTAATTATTGGGATTTGGCATGGTTGTCTTTCGGCTGCAAGTTCATTAATCTAACTTATCTAGAAACACAGTACACTACACTTGCACTACATTATGGTTTGCTGCACAAAATACAATACCAACAGAACACCAACTACTGTAATGATAATGATGAACAATGAACATGAAAAATCTAATCAACAATGCTAACCTACAGATACAACACATAGAAGATCATAAATTTGATTTGTTTAATAAATAATGCAAGTCTGCTTCTGCCTTATACTACTACATAGGTATTTATACCTTATTTACACTAATGCATTTATTTCCTACTGCAATATGCAATGCACTCTGCAAAATGAAAATATCTAGTTACCTATACAGTTTACAATATCGATTAGATCTGTAGTAAGTTAAGGTTACCTAGAAGGAAGAAAGAATAAAACTTTCTAGATGTACTTGAAAATGGTTCACTCAGATGAGACGTTAC
>JAQFYC010002407.1:0-25860 GCA_034694165.1 Tomocerus mixtus
GAATAGATAGATATAGTATTTGCTAAGAATATGCTGTATTTCATAGTGTAAGCTTTTCCTGGAATAAATCGTTAATTTGTAAAGCCCTTGCTCACATAAATACATTTACACTTTAAATATAATTTTCTGTAAAATATCTGCTAAAATTTTGATAAATTGGCTAGATTTTTAACGCCCATTTTGTCCATTCAGATACTTTTACTAATATTTGCATATTTAAGTACACATTATTTTAGAATATTTTATTTACATATAAATATCTACAATTATACTTTCATAGTTCGTGCATAATCATTTCTAATATGTGTAGATAAACCTTAATTATAGAGCTAAGTCAACATTTTTTGATGTGCAACGACGATGTAAAGTGGGTAGCATATAAATACACATACAATTCATTAATGCCGTTTACCATTCTACACTATTACTATAAGTGTGGTTAAGTATACCGACGAGGTAAACGTAACTAATTTAATATGAAACTAAAAGGCTGACCAGGTAATTGGCTACCACTGATAGTAAAACAAGTGTACTATCTGAGGTAAATGGAAAGTAATTACCCATTACAACTACGATTGGGGAAAGAGAGCGAAATAATTTTGAAAAATATTTTATATAAGCACACCGACGCTGAAATGTCAAAAAATCATTAGAAGCATGGCTTATTTCAGCTGCAAATGTGGACAATAACGTTATATGAGTTATACCAACAGCTGTGACAGCAGCTATCGCACCAATCACAATAATAGAAAACTCTGTATTGTACTGAATGATGGTAAACAGTGCCGTGATTATCAAAATAATGACAAACAATGTCGTCATTGGAATTACAAAGTTACAAAACGTCTCGCTGTACAATTTATGACAGACTTGAATTGCTTTGTACTTGTAGTCAACTTTTATCATTTTCTGCATTTGTAATGTTCTTCGGAGTTTTCCTCCTTGGTTCCAATAGGGCATAATCCATTGACTGTAGATGTCATTCATGGATATTCTGAAATGTTGTCAAAAAAGTAAATGATTTAAAATGAAATCATGTTTTTCCAGTTATTCATTTCGTCACAGATTATTGAACGTAGTACATTTAAGTATTGCTACCGATAAGATAAATACAAATAACTCATGAGATATCTCAACATTATTTCTAAAGACATACCCGATTGATTTTAACCATTGGCTTCCTGTGCAAGGGTATGAGTGTAAAGCAAACTCATACATTATTACATGAGAATAGTCATTCATGATACATAATGCTGTCCAGAAGATAGCCAGCCCGCTCCAATAGCTATTTAACATTCCGTAGCGATTATAAATAGTAACTTCTCTGAACTGTATACTTTCAGGAAGTAACATAAGAGCTGGGAAAGTGCAGAAAGACGCCAAAAAAGGAAAGTAGCACAGATACAACGACATTTTTTCAAAAATATGTGGTTTCCTTGTTGTGGATATCGTCTCTGAAATTGTCAGCAAAAAACATGAAAGGAATAATTAAAAGAGGCAATAACCATCTTATAACCAAAATAATATTGGACTCCTATTATCAAAATTCAATAAAATATAATTAAGCAAAGTTAGCTTTACCGATGATGGTATTGAGCTTGAAAAAGCTGTTGTAGTACTGGACTAGCTGTCTCCGGAAAAGGAAAGTGTTCAAGTGGCACGTTGTCGCCACGAAATTGGGCATAATATAAAAATAGTATAATATGGCCAGTCCGTGACCACATATGATTGGGTTTGTTTGTGTGGCATGAAGTACAGCCAGTATTTCAGATCCTCTTGTGAGAATGGTGCTGATGGCGAAATTAAGATAGTAAAGGTATATCTTTCTTGATTCTATCAAACGAACACTCCGTTTTGTTTCGTCCCACTCGAAGGGCACGTTTTTCATGAATACTGCCCACTTAAAGAGAAATGTAAACGATTTCAACGTTCTTGGTCCAATAGTCGACGTCGACATTTCAATTTTCGTTTATTTAAAAAATGGGAGTCCTTTTCTCTGGTTCTTTTTTTCAACAAACTGGAAAGTATGCGCAATTAAATAATGGAGAGAGCTAAATATCAAACGTGCAATGCATTGACTTTTAAAGTAAGTATACCCGGAACTGCGGCTGGTATTCTATATATATGTGGTCAACCTACCCAATTATGTAACAGAATGCTATGTAAGTATAGGAAACACGCCCGCTGTTAATCCTTTATTTAGAGTCTATAATGTCAACTGCATGCTTTCCCTACTGGCACAAAATCTTATTAAAGTTACATCCGCTCTGGCAGTAATCATAACATTTTCCAAGTTATTCATACATTGATAATATAAATTGATCGACTTTGTTGTACCCTGACACAAAATGTATATATAAACATTAGCGCATGAAATTATAATATTGCGTATATGTGTTATTCATATAATATTAATTTCTAAATTGACAGAGACATGCATTGGAGTGAGAAATAACATTGTCAACGACTTGTTCGTAAGAAATGTAAACTTAAATTATGGGCCACGGTCGAGAACTTGCACTTCGTGTAATATATCTTGCACGACACCATAACAGAAACTGCCGTGTGGCTATTGAAATGGATTAAATGACAGTTAATGATAGTTCTATTTTCTTTAAACGTAATGTATTAGGTAAATGAACAAATTATTAGGTAAATGGATATGTGATATACGTACCTATGCAGTTAAGTACGGAAAAATAGTGAAATATTTTTCAAAATGTATTTCACAACCCATTTCCTTGTAAAAATAAATAAGACAGACGAAATGAAAAAATATGGAGATGTGACAGCTTTAATTATTTCAAAAATCATAAGTAGTAATGTATTTATATGTAGAAAATAAGCGCAATAATTTCATTTATTATGCATGTATATGCACAATATATCAATATGTGTATGTGTGCAATTTAACTCGTATGTATGAATTTATTTGTAGTTATTTTAGGATTTTGAAAGTCTTTGTGGGAGACTAATTAGCAATGGCAGAACAAAATGTTGAAAAACGTTTTCAAATGAACTACAAGAAATGTTGTATCCGTACTATTATCATTAATTTTATTATTTAACTACATTTAAATACTAAAATGTCTACAGATTTGAAATTCCTAAACAAAAAAGACACTAAATAACTGAAGCCCGTTTAATGCGGTACTTTATCGCAAATATAGTCAATTCCAAAATGAATAACAAAACACTAAATAAGCTGAAGAATAGCGAAAGTAAAAATATTGGTTTAATTGCTTGCAAATTAAATTTGTGCACTCTCCCCCGATTTTTATCAGTTGGGGATACTATCAGACTCCTATGTTGAGGATTCTTGCCATAGTTTTGGTAAAATTCTTCCCATTTGCTGTACAGCCCGCTCTCGTAAAGTTTTACCACGTTTCCAGTAAAAATAGGTTGAAAAATGTTTCTTGTTACCCTCCAATGAAATTTTACTTGCAATAAATTCGGTTGAAATATTGGCCCAATAAAAATTTTTACTTCTGGATTTTCATTTATCATTGTCGCAGAAAATTCTCGAAGGTTATCAACTGTGTCAATGATTGCAAAACACTCTTGAATCAGTATTTCCTTAGTGGGGCAGTCCAATATAGATTCCAGGGGCAATAATCTTGACATGGTGCATTTACTGCTCAACTTAGTTTTTCTTTTTGAATACAGCTGTACTCCAGTAAGATGAAAAGTGTACACTTTTGGTATTAATTCTGTGAAAAATTTCCATCGACTAAAGTTTTTTTGAAAAATTATGTCACGCAGACCAGAACTGAAAAATTGCACTAGAACTTCATGGGTTTTGTTTACAGGTTTATTTCCAGTGATAATGTATTTGTCGTCCGTGCTAAATATTTGTAAGGACGAATTTGCAAGTTCTGCAAGATCTTTGGGAACATTTAGTAATGGGGGTGACAAAAGTATTGCATAAAGTGTTCCTCTATACCCACTGCTGATAACTAGAGCAATGGTAAGCCATATCGCGATAATAGTTCTTTGAAATGTTAAACGTGCTTCAGATATTAATTTGAACTTTTTACTTTTGTTTTGTAAAGAAAATTGACTTTGATCCAAAAGAACGGCAGCAACTAACATTACATCATTCCCCGTTTCTACAATTTTAGTTGAATTCCAGTTGGAGCTTTCTTTGGTATTGCCAATTTTACATTTAAGTAAAGCAAATATCAGGGAGATTGTAAAAATTGACAAAATACAGAAGATCCACGAAAAATTATCAAATGGTTTCAAAAGTAGGGCCCAGTTAATTTCAACCTTCTCATTTACGACGGCATACGTGTACGCCTCAAATTTGAATGCCACTGGGACATATTCCTCTTTATCCCTGTATTTTCCATCACAATATGCAAATCTGGCATTACCGTCATATGAATATTTCCCAGCAACAGCATTTATAGTGTAATTTAGCTTTTTGGCCAGGTTCTGAACGAGACAAATTTGTTCTGCCAATTGTTCCTTGTTTATTTTGTTCCAAGTCTTTAAATAACATTTTCCTATTTTCGTCAACCCCTTAAAATTGTTTCCAACTATATAAAATTGGAAAGGCATCTTGAACAAATTGCCATACAACTGTGTCCACATTTTATTAACATAAGTAATATTTAGTTGATTTTTGTTATTTTGAAAATCTTCTGAAACTTGATCCCCTTTCTCACCTGGGCAATATACACAGAAGATTTTTATTGAAGTGTAATTAGTTGCCGAGAAAAACTTCACAAAAAATGTTTTAGTTGTTGTGAGGGATTTCGTCAACATGAACAAAAACAACCAATCTTTCTCATCATCTTCGTTAGCATTGTGAAAAACAATAGCATAATCTGGGTTTTCGTTTACAATTTTCTTGGATTCTCTCATTTGGAGTACCAGAAATTGTTTGACTGGAATGCTACTATTTAGAACAATGTAATATTTTGTGTAACAATCTACGAAAGATTTTTGGGTAAATTTGATTTCCCGAAGATCTCCACTATTTAATTTTGGTGTAAACTTCCATTCGTATTGAATGACAACACCTGCTTGAAAATTCTGTTTGTAGTTATTAAAAAGAAATAAATCCAAAATGCTATTTCTTTCAAATTCGTAATCTAGGTTGTTATGATTTTTATAAATATTTGGTGAAATGACAATTATATGCACCAAACATTGGGAAAACACACCTAAAACCCCAGCCATTATTTAAGGATTTGCGTATTGTGGAATTTTTGTGTTCTCTAAACTCACAAACTGTTTCTTGGACTTGTAATTCTTGTTGGTCAATACTATTCTCTAATCTGTATATTTATATGTACAGCACGCAAATCCTAAGTATAACTAAGTATAACTAACTAATTACTAATTGTAATTATGCTGTGGCAATTCAGAGTCCCAAGTAGCAAATAATCTTTTAAGCCTATTTTCAACATGGGTTTAGCAAGTGTACTAACCTAGTTAAGGTTGTCATAAATACCCCAACGTACGCAACAAATCAATAGTTTACACTATTTACACAAAAGTTCTTAGATTGCACCGTAGTGAAAGTTTTCCTATTATTCAAAAAATTATTTGAATTTGCAAACCAGAATTTATTGGAAAGTAATGTTTAGCTATTTGCATTTCTTATTATTAAATCATCAATATACTACACAAAGAAAAGAAGTTTTTTTATACCATTTCTTAATAGAATAAGACCATTTACTTTGATAGACGCACGTAATATATTATCAGATAACAATATAAGTACGTGTTATTCACCTCTATACTCATACATACGCTTGTTTTCGTTTCTGCCTAACTTAAATTGCTATTATGTTTCTATTATTTTCTTAAGAAAATGAATTACTCGAAAGTATAAATAAGTAAAAAAGCCAAATTAAGTACTACTTTGTAAGACCTTAATAAAAGCGTTTCAATTAAATTATGTTAGTACAAATACTCTAATATTGATGTTGCCAAGAAATTGAAATTAAGGATTCCATGTTTTGGGAAAAAGGAATCTTGGGATGACATGACACAATGAAAGATAAAAACTGCTTCATTAGCTCAGGAATTTTGCTTACTGAAAGTATCAACATCCAAGAAATGCAAAATAGCCTAAGCCATTTATTAACCTTCTTCATAATTGAACCATATAAATGTTAATGACATGAAAAAATGGCTAAATGTATTGTGTAGATAAATTAATTGTTTATAAATAAGCGCAAAGGGTTGTCATTTTAAAATCTTGTGAGTGAATTTTGAATTACGTGGAACCTAATGCGTACAATACTTGTCACTGTTAATTGAAATAAAATCCTGCATCTATTATGATGTTACATGTAATGAATAAAGTTATTATTTTATCAATTTTTAGGTGTATCTAGCCATTTCTCTTCTTACTAAACTCTATATTCTATAAAGGGAATGAATTTTAGTGAGATAAATGCAATAGGTATGCCAAATACAATGACTATTTATTCACAACATTTATAAGCAGAAATCAAGTTCCATTGTCAGTTTCGCATTTCAATAATAATGTAACTTTATTTAATGAGAATCAATTAGAATTGGTAGGTATAATTGTTAATTATTAAATACTATAACTGCATTAACCTTAATGATGGTTAGTAACATTATTCATTTGGTATTTAGTTATTATTACACAGGCCAAAAGTATATATTATAGGGAGCCATACAACTATATTCTGCACAGATTAGACAGAAAACTGCAGAAGCTAATATGCATAGTTCATTAACATTAGGTAATACAAAATTACTAATTACCGCGTATTTAATTCATGAAAATTCTAACAGCTTAATTCACATTATTTTGAAAATATGGAAATAACACATAATCTGGTGAATTGATTTTGCTAGGAAAAATTTTAATTTTTTTTAAAGTCCTATATAGAAAATCGAGAATTCATTACATGGAAAAATTAATTAATATTCAAAATTAAATCTCTTAATGATACTAAGTAATTGGTTTTGTATTGGTTTTCGGAAGGCAACAATATTTAGACTTAGAATCCAGAATTAGCTACCTTAATTTCAAAAGTTTCGTCTGTATGTTCATTTGGTGTTCATGTTTTTAGTGGATTATCTAGTAGCAAGGCATCCAGAATCGCGGTAAAGAAGTGCCAGCCTCCCACTCAGGCCAAAAGGTATGTTTCATGTTGAAAACGAAGGTGACGAGATTATCATGGTCGGTTATTTCCTCTGCTAGTCTGGATCCTGGAGTGTTCCATAATATTTGAGTCAAGAGGACAAAAGCGCAGGAGTCAGTTTCTCCAGGCTCACTTCCAGAAAAGTACTTTTTGTCATCAAGTTCCCTCGCAAGAATACGGATTCCGTCAATGAGCATTGCAGTCACTTCGGAAGTCTCCATATTTGCGAACGATTGTCCCTTCGTCATTTCTTTGATTTTCTCTCTCACAACATCGGCAAATCTTCCTGAATCATCGTTTGGGTAAATGGTCATCCAGTCTCCATGAGTGCAGGACCATTGCCACAATAAGAGTCCCCAAAACATCTTCAGTAGTTCGGCTCTTTGAGGCAAATTCGCGTTGGCAGGAGAATTTGGATGGACTGCTGCAGCTGCTTCCTTTATCAACGATGTGCAAATTTCAGGGTGGTAGATAATCTCCTTCCCGATCTTCATTACAGGAACGTTTTCGCTTTCGAAAATCTTAATTGTTTCAAGCTGATGAGAAATCTTGGAAATTCGCAGGAGCGTAGCAAGATGCAGTTGGAACAGTTCAAGAGATGGGCAAAAGACTCCTCCCCGTGGAATGTACAAAATCACTTTCAGTTCCCTTGGAGCATCCGGCAAGGTTCCAATTAAGGCCAACTGTGATGCCACCATCTCCTTATCTGAAAATGAAAGCGGGCGCCCAAATATCGCGGTTTGAATGATTACTGGAAATATGGGGTCCTCAGCAGTGTCTTCTGCATTTTCTGATTTTAATTCTGGAGGCAGCAAATCGTTGCTTTCATGATTTCTAAATTAGAGTATTAAAGCATACATTTAATTGTATAAAATTATTCTAGATACGTGCTAAATGTAACTCACAATCGGGCAATAATAAATATAATAACTCTTACGACAACAAACTCCTGATTTTATCCAAGACTCTATGAGTTTGCAAAAAATAATGTTGTACAGCATTTTCTTTTGATGAGTCATCTGTAGTTTGTTCCGATACTACAGTGCAAGGAACTTCCGTTTCTTGCAAAGCTTTACAAATGGACTGCAAAGTAGATTTATAATTACGAGATTCTCTTGATTTTTCTTTTAGCATTTTCTTATAAGCTGCTAGCTTAGAACGTAAAGATTCCAATTCAGGTTCCGCCGCCAACTCCCTATAAAGTTTTTTCAAATATTTAAGTCGCCAGATCATTGATTATTTCTACTTTTCTATAACCGGCTATCATGCATTAATTATAATTCCTTTGTAATGTTACATTTTCCCGGTAGCAGGACAATCCCTCCTAAAACTATCAGAACGGTGCTATTATGGTATATGATAACATGATAAGTAATTGCTCAACTACCCTGCATTGGCCTCTAAATACATTTTCGGCATCCGGACATCCTCTTTCTGCTGGTGATGTTCTATGACTTCATTTTGCTCTACTAAAGTTGCTTGGAGGTCAAAATATGCATTTTGTGCTGCCGATAATTTGTCGCTCACTAATTGCAACTCAGCACAAAGAGCTGCGATATCCATGTCCTTCTGCTGAACCTGTTCGATCAACGAGTGATGATTGGGAAAGTTTTCGTCACTGGTAGGGTGCATCTTGATGATATCGTGAGGTCGTATGTGTCTGCAACAAGTTTGACATGAGGCTTGCTTTCTGGAATTACCATTTAAGTAAAAATTTATTAAGTATACTGTGCCAGGATAGTATTGAAGTCAATAAATGTCATTACGTTGTCACTTTATTCCGAGTATTTATCAAAAAGTTGTCTTACTTGCTCTTGACTTGACCATCCATCCAAGTATTTAGACAGAATTTATGAAAAATATGCCCGCACTGCAATACAACCGGCTGGTAGTCAATGAGACTTAACCCGGGAGCCATATCCCGAGGATTCGTTAGCAAATCACGGCAAACTGTGCAAATGTAGCTGCTCATTTTAATACCTGAAAATTGAGTATCAGTAATAGGAACATTATAAATATCATAAATACGCAAAAACCAATATGATAGCTAATTTAATAAATAGATTTTTAGTTTTCACAGACAAAACCATAAAATGATTAACAGATTTTGAGTTTCCTTTTTGATTTTTGATGTAAACTTACTGTTGATTGCGATATTAGTCGTATTTTCGTATTCTTATACTTTCAAATGAAAACGGATAATTGTGCTTTTCGGGAAGTTGACGTTTACCACAAAGAGACGATTGTTTTAATCAACAGAATCTCACATCAGATGTGATATTCCTGTAATTAATGAAGTCCAAATCCGGTCAAGTAGAAAGTAATTTCCACCAAAGATATCTCCAAACAGAAGACAAAATGGCTTTGTTGTCTTTAAACGTTTTGATGGATTATGTATATGTACACTACGCATGTACTATCGAGGTACCTACTTTCGTCTCCATTTTAATTTTACGAGTGTAAGTACCTTCTACCATGACCATACTATGTGTTTTGTTTGTCGGTACCCAGTACCTACTTATTATACACGTAAATGTAGGTCAGCCAATGTCGAAATTTATTTAGAAATTTACAAACATGAAAAACAATTCACAAACATTTCGGACAATTGAGTACCAAGCAAAAGTCTTTACGCATGTATATGAAGACATGGGTATACCTTACCTGTATACGATTATCGAGATTATAATTCCTTTCGATGCATTACCGTAGTATACTAATAACTGTATGACCTAGGTAGTGCGAATTATTGTTTTACAAGTATTTTTTTCTACCTTACCAAGTAACATACATAAAGTTCATCATAATCATTAGTACTGACTCCTGGCATTAGTATGAGAATTGGATTTTTAGAATTACTAATATGCGTTCACCTTTCAGTTTCATGGATATGAAAAATACGTATACATAATAATGTGCAATGCATCTCTGAAAAATGTATCTTAATGCAAGTACATACTACATACATTTACATTACAATTAATGTCTAAATCAGTTAATATTTATTGGGTCAAAAGTACGATTGAAAATTTAAAAAAATGGAAATTATTTTTAAACATTGAATAAAATTCATTTCGTGGTCCAAAGTAACAAAATAGTTCTGTAGTAAATCCAAAAAAGATAATTGTTGTTCTATGATTAGGCCACTTTAACACCTTTTGTAGACATAAAGAAGTGAGAGATGTGTTCTCATCTTCACTTAAATATATTACATGCTGTATTTTTACTCGGTTGATTTCATTTATTTAGTTTAATTAATCCCCTTACTCTACATTCAATCTGTAATTGCTGTTGCAACTGTAATTCAGCTTTATTCAAGTTACAAGTTAGGGTAATTAGGATATACATTTACACTAAATATGGAATGGAGTCCTATGATATGGCTTATCACAACAGCATAATATCATCCACAATAAGTTCTAATGAATTACGTGATGATAAATTATATAAGTGGTACAAATTATATAAGTATAATTATATAAGTATTATTTTAGTGCTTAGCTAATAAACGAACTAATGTTAAATCGTATGCTTATAATTGTATTACATGCAAGCGCGTATTGAAGTTAGCAGATTCAGGGAATGATGGATTGAGAGCTTCAAAAGGATTAAAGCAGAAGTTACCTGAAATAATGTTATGTAAGTATTATATAAAATCATATATAGTGCAGCGAATAATACAACATATACATCATCAATATATAGATGTACTTACTTACAATATATATGTACTTAAAAATGAAGGTGAAACACAAAAGCTTAAATATAAAGGCAGATACTGACAATATATTATCATTTAATTTAATTTTTTTGTTTTTGTTTCAGAGATAATTTGTTATTGCGATACTTATATAACGTATTTATATTCAGTCTATAAATACCATTCTGTCTCGATTGGGTCACCAAAATCAATAAAAACTGCAGGTTTCGATATATTTGTAGTTATTATATTATTGTAGACCCTGGTGCTTCGTTGTTATTAAGGCGTTAATAATGGCTGTCCAAAATAAAGTTAGTATCTTCTTCGCTTTGTTTGCATTGTTGCAAATTTTTGCAATGACAGGTAATTGTTGCATAAATTTTCATTATTCTAATTTTATAACCCGATTTCGTAAATAATTGTCAAGAAGCAAATCTTTGCAGCACGTTTAAAGGATTAAAGATCTTCGGATGTACCACTTTTTATTTTTCTACATGTGTAAATCTGTAGTACAAGTATATACATCTTTACAGTGTAAATAATTGTCTTCAGATAAATTCATCAAGATACCTACATCATATATTTTCCATTTAGAGTGTTCACTTAATGCTGTGACACATTTCATTGTATTTGTCAGATGGAGCCATGCCATGGGAATCAGAAGAAAGATTTGACGATTGGTTTGTGCAACGACATGCTGAGTTTGTCCAAAATACTCTATCTAATGGTCGTAATATCAATGTACTTTTCTACGGAGATTCTATCACCGAAGGTTGGCAATGGGTAGGAAGGGAGCCATTCGATCAATATTACGCCCCGTTGGGAACAGCCAACTATGGAATTGGTTCGGACCTAACACAAAACTTAAACTGGAGAATTTTTAACGGAGAGGTGGAGGGACTTAACCCCAGGCTCATTGTCTTAAAAATCGGCACCAATAATGTCGGCTATGCTGACAATGACATTGTAGCTGGTGTGTTGTCTGTCGTCTGGAATCTTCGCTCTAAAATGCCCAACTCTAAAATCCTGTTATTAGGACTTCTGCCCCGTAACAACGCTGAGCTAAATGGACGTATACGAAACATTAATTCACAAATTCAATCTGTCGCTGACGGATACAGCATTCGATTTTTGGACATGTTCGACACGTTCTGCAAAGGAATCGACCAATTCGAATATCACCTTTATGATCCAGATCTTCTTCATCTCTCAACTGCCGGATATTGGGCATGGGCTGAAACCATGGCTCCCATTTTCAATGAAATGTTAAATTCGAAATTAAATTAAATTATCCTGAATATAATTAAATGGGTCCATGTAAATATTATTTTTGAAATTAAAATGTATTATTAATTATTATAGAGTTATACGAAAATCGTTTTTTATTCCCATTAGGAATACGTCCTACAACGTAACATGGAAGGTGTATAATATTATGCATATTTATTAAACACATTAAGCCTAACTATACATTAAATACTTAGCTTAATCTGATAAAACTTGTTGGATAACCGGAAGCAGTGACCGTTACATAATGGACCATACATACAGCTATATCTGATAGATAAAAATAACCTGGATGCTGTGACTACGAATATTCTGGTAGAATTATACCCAGGGTTAGGATTAAGAATACAATATCCCTTTCACGGTAGAAATTACACCAAAATCACACAGTACTATACTAAGAATTTATCATTATGTTCTTTTCAATCATTGAAATTAGGATTGTTGGTAGTAACATGTAATTCCAAGTTTTCATGATAAGATATGTATGTAGGTTGTAGTTATAGCAAGTTGTCTGTATATAGTATTGATATTATAAAATATATAATAATATGTAATAATTAGTAAGTGTCAGGCTCTACGGGGTATTTGCTCGTCAGGTGCATCCAATAAAAATTCTAATCAATCAATACCTAGGTATATTGATATATCAGCGTAGATAAGACCTCATTTAATTCTTAATACAATTGTACAAAGGTAAACGCATATTTTATTAGGAATCTCATTTCGATGTGGATGCCATTTAAAATGTTTCACATCATAATCAATTGAAATTGAAAGTGATTTATTACTCATGTATCAAATAACAATTCAATACAGTTTCGTACTGGTTTCCCGAAGTTAGACACCCTTTCAAAAGACAGGTCGAGTCGTAAATCCGAACAGAGATCGATTAGTCATAATTACAGTAATATTTGAAAAGATTTAAGAGAACATGTTTCCACTGGTACATTAACTTAACTAAGACAAAAAACGTAAACTAAATTAATTAAAATTAAATTACGAATAGTCAACTTAATTATTTATAATTTTGCTTTATTACAAGTAGGTAATTTAAAGTAGTTGAAATAATAATGATAATACCTACCCAAATAATACAATTAAATTATCTAACCTCAACAGAATATATTACTTAAGTGTTGTTATTCATAAAATACAAACACAATACTAATTTATTATTTATATGATGTACAATGTCAATCCAATGAGTACAAGTATAGTAATATGGCATATTGGCATTAATTATTGTGCGTGTAACATAGTAATGCTCTGTTACTCTGTTCTCTTTATATATGTATTTATCTACGATATATGAACCAGTTGCAGCCATTGATTGCTACTGTAGCTGCAGTGCCGTGATTTCATTTAATTATTACTATATTATACTCGAAGCGAGTAGCGAGACTTAACATACCTTTACTGTAACTTGTAACATACCTAATATCATAATATTATGTTATACGATTATGCGAATTACTACTATATTCTGAATGCTTGTTAAGCTCAGCACAACATAACACATTTTTTGTCACATGTGAAGCAGAGTGGCGTATAGATGAAAAAGTTAAAGTATAGTTAGGTACTATTGTTTACTTCTGAAAAATACAAGCAATATAATATGTTACTAAGTAATTTAGCCCAATACACACTGCTTGCATGTACTCGTATCAGCATACCTGTATAGCAAAGCTTTCAGTAGTGCAGTGGTTGGATCATCTGACAAATCAATAATATGAACAAGTGTACAAGAGTGAAATAAATAGTTTTAATTTTTTTAAATCTTATAGTTCGCTTTGTCTATTCAAGTCTCTAATACAATAGGTTATTATTTACGCCAGTTATTTCAATCCCCTCTTTGTTCCACTTACACTAATGGGAATACGGACGTGTAAAATAAACCCTTACAAACTGTATGTCAAATAATTCACAAATGAAAAATAAGAACTCCCTACATCAAGTTTTACATACCTTCACCTCACTAATACATTGCTGCAATTGCTGTTGAAAATAAGAAGTTTTAACAAACACATCTAAGTATGAAGTAAAATTAAACGTTTGCTGATACAGTAAGTCTCTATTAAAATCTGTAATTAAGCGGTAGCAAAGCTATGTAGGAAAACTTTGCCTGTTTGTTTGTAATAACTTTTATGAATTTCGTTTTTAGAGTGCAATATAGACATAATGTATAGTTATACTACAAATGAGTGTCACAGTTCCTCAAATTAATAGTTTCTCGAAAATTCATTGGGAAGAACGAAAAAGAGAATGGCGAGTTTATTCGAATTAATATTAAATTCATTTAAACCACGTTTTTAATTGATATTATATTCCCTATAACTTGCATATTTGCTTTTTACGTGCAATCAAAATAAACTGGATACTAACCACTACAAATGACCAGTGTGATTAAGTAAAATTTATCCTTGCATTGAAATCCGTTAACACAATTCAAAAAGGTTGAACCGTTTAAAAGTTACAAAATATATAAAAATGTAAGATGTACCCCCTGTACCCCTTGGGGTGGTCCGATTTGGACCTTGGGGCATTGTGAGAAAGCAAAATTTATCCTTGTATTGAAATCCGTTAACACAATTCAAAAAGGTTGAACGATTTAAAAGTTACATAGGCATTTGTATAATTAGATGTACCCCCTGTACCCCTCGATGTGGTCCGATTTGGACCATTTTTATAGCCATGCGTCCTGTTATATCAATGAACATTTATGCTTGGTTTGGTTGAAATCCGTCCAATACTGTAAGCGTCATTCTGCCTACAGACAGACGGACAGATGGACGGACGGTACGAAACCATATCCAGCAGTAATAAATATACTTACTACGTCAATTTTAAATCAATAAATGAGTCACACTTTGTGCTCAATGAAATCTGTATATTACACTTAATAATGAACTCGATGTGCTATAGTTTTGCCAGTGGTTTCACCTTAGTAGTAGCAGTAGCTATTATTATCGTTTAGCTCTATTTGTGAGTTCATGTCATTCGTACATGATTCACCATCATGCAAATATTTATAGTGAAGATTTTGTGTTTGTCCAATCTGTTGGGCGTCAAGGGGAGTTAAATATATCGTTTTTAAGGTATGCAACTCCATACCGGACATATAACTATGCACAGTATTGCGAATAATATAACAAAATAACACTATAATGTGTGGATTACCGACAAATAAGTTTACATACCTATTTTCTCATAATATCTATATATTTACATACATTTTTACTATTTGGTGGCAGTATTGCTCCTGTTTTTTTGCATATTTTTTTGGTTCGATATTATTTTTGTATCTAGCGAAAGGTATGCAAAAAATATTGCAAATATTTATAATATTAGGTAAAATTCTGAACGTTCCAGATGGCAATTTTAGTGCCAAAGCGAAGAAAAGAGTTTAAGATTGTCCAGCGTATGTATGCTAATAAGTAAAAATAGTAAATACCCGAATGCAGCTGAAAGTGTTTCAGTAAAACTTTTTTACAACTTAAATACAATTAAAGCACGAATATAATATACAACCAAAATGATAAGGACTGACAGATCTATATACATACTATGTATGTACTATGTACATATGTATATATGTGTGTATGTATATATGTATAAATAATATATTAAAAAGCCGTGGTAATCGTTCTAGGAAAGGATCTTGAAAATTAATTGCAGTAATTATCATGGTGATCATCGTGGTAATCATCCGTAATCATGCGTGGTGATATAAATCTCAAAATCTCAAGTTGCCCCACGTCTGGGGTAAATTGAGAGTCGCGGTTTTATTCCTAATGTCATAGCTTTCCATTGATACCTAATTTGCTATATATGCTTGCAATTTGAAAAATAGGGACCGGGGAAGGGAGAGGGTGGGGCAAACCGTTGACCGCAAACCTTTTGAGTTATCGTGCCGACAGACAGAGGGACAGACACGCAGATGTATCATTCTTATAAAGGAGAGTGGAAGAATTTGAATAAGTTATTTCTATTAATTAACCAGTGCTGCATTTTGAAAACAGCATGGCAAGGATAAGCTGTGAAAAAATCTAGTAATGTGCACGCCGCATATAAGAGATCCAGATGTAGGGGAATTTATATATTTGGGGGGACAGATTTTTAGGACCTTGCCTGTTTGGTTTGCATGTACTATAGCATAGTATAGGTAATATATAGTATAGTAGAGTACGGTTTACATTGCATGTAAATGAGCCTGACTCGCGATATCGTGATGTAAAATGTCACATGGATGTGATCATGTGTGTGCTCTTCTGCTCTTTTTTTGTCAGATTGTCTATTTATTAATGTATCGGAGATACATTTATGCGAATGAACTTTCTGCCGTCTGTCTGTCTGTCTGTGGTACCAGAGATGGGCACGACCGTAGCCGGCCTGGGCCGGTGGGCCGCGTCCATCTCTGTGTGGTACACTGGTGCTTTAGCCGAACACGGGCAGATGGCATCTGTCGTCAATAAATCAACTTCTCCGATACATTTTCTACACCCGGTGTGCCGGTTTATTATTATTATTTTAGTAATATCGGATCGGAATCGGAGTTGATTATTTTCAGCTGAGCTTTAACTTTTAAAAAGTAATATTTGATATTATAACCCTCGCAGCTGTCACTTGAGCATTTCGTATGCATCCCCGATGTATCCTGTGTCTAAGTAGTCCACCTATTTTTATTATTTTGTGAGTGATTTTGAGTGATATCTGATTAGTCAAAGTAGAAATAGATCAGGTTCTGGTTACATTCACCATATATGTAGTTGTGTCTTGTTTATAATTAGTGCAACCAACAACGTTAATCATTTCTACATTCTGGATATATTTTAGTTATATTCATTGATAATATTTGCTATTAATGTCATGTAATTTTATTGATTTTCCAGATAGAGAGCAGCAGCGTTTATAATATTAGACCTTTAAAAGGATGGCTGATTCGGAGAATAACAAGGAATACTGTCGTTTCGGGTGGAAATGTCATAAAAAACGATGCAAATATGTCCATCCGACCCCGAACAATATTTTATGCAGACGTGGTCTGAAATGTCCCAAAATGAACTGTAGCTACAAACACGAGTACGAAGAAACCCGCATGTGTAGATTTATGATAAACTGCACAACTGATGGTTGTTTGTTTCGTCATCCGCTACCAGATCCAGCACCTGGTCAAGAAAGACATAATAATGTTAAAAAAAATCAAAATCCCAGAAAAAAGATTCAGCAAGCTATTGTGAAAATGCCGATTCAAAATCCACGAGAGCTTAAAGCGATTGACCATCATAAAAACTGCATTCAAGAGTTAAGGGACCAGATTGAATCTATTATCGATTTTGTGGACTACAATCCCGACAACGAAAAAGAGCAACAACGGATCAATAGTTTGCGAAAATCAGCGATTGAATTGGAAATTCAATTACAAGTCTATTACGCAGTTAAATCAAGGAATCTTGAAAATAAATGGCACGGCGACATGGAACTTCGAGAAATATACAAATTGGAGTCCCGTCTTTCTGCACTTTCCAAACGACTAGAAATAGAAAAATATATTGGAAATAGCCAATATCTGATTGTTGAAGGAGAAACAGGTAACCATTAAAATCGTATATACAGTTAAAGTTGAATGTAATTGTGAAATAATTAATGGAAGATAAGATGACTTAGTATACATAATGACATGTTTACAACAGTTGCTTTTGCTTCCTAATGAACAGGTTCTGGGAAAAGTACTCAAATTCCACAATATCTTGCGGACCATCCACGTTTTTCAGGGAAGCGCATACTTTGCACTCAACCACGAAAACTAGCAGCAATAACTTTGGCTCACCGCGTTGCTTTTGAGTATGCAGGAGGAAGTGTTACTGAACCTGGAGATTATGTTGGCTTCCATGTTGGGGGATATAAAAGATTGGGCAATGCAAGCAGAATTGAATTTTTGACCGAAGGAGTGATGCTGGAAAAGATTATGAAAGGAGGAGAAAATATTTTCAAAAACGTTGGATGTATCATCATCGACGAAGCACACGAAAGGAGTTTGCTCTGTGATTTATTACTTGGAACATTTAAAAGGAAGGACTCTCGCTGGAGAGACGTCATGATTATTGTCACATCAGCTACAATTGACGTGGGTCTTTTCTCCGCTTATTTCTATAATGCTCCAAGCGTTAAAATAGAAGGAAGATGCTTCCCGGTCGATATTATTTACCAACCTTTGCATTCAAATGACAGTTCTGATATCAGGAATCGAGTCGTACAATGTGCTTTAGAAGTTCATGAAAAGTGCAAAAAAACTCAAGGAGACATTCTTTGTTTCCTGCCCGGTCAAGAAGATGTAATTTTAGCTAAGGGATATTTTGAATCTGAATTCGCAAAACATCAGCGTCTGAATCCTATTCTTACGACTAATTCTTTGGAAGCGAAAGTTATGACTTTATTTGGAAAGCAAGATCCGGAAGAACAAAGGCTAGTTTTTGAGAAAATGGATGAGGGAACAAGAAAAATAGTATTTGCTACAGATGTGGCGGAAACGTCCATTACAATTGACGGGGTTGTTTTCGTCATAGACTCTGGAATCAAAAAGGAAGTCGTGTTTGATCCGAAAAGAAACATTTCGTCATTAAAAGTGACAACAATTTCTCGTAGCTCTGCTATTCAACGAGCGGGACGATCCGGCCGGACGCAACCGGGAACGTGCTACAGGCTCTATTCTGAAGACGACTTTGAAAACATGAATGCAAATACTGCTCCGGAAATCTTTTGCAAACCCTTATCCTTGGCAGTGTTAACTCTTCAAGAAATGAACATCGACCCTTTGAAATTCGATTGGATCAGCGCCCCCTCCAAAGACGCAATGTCTGCAGCAAAGGAGGAATTACAAATTCTGGGAGCAATTGACGGAAATGAAAAGGCGACTGAATTAGGCAATCTTATTTGCCAGTCACAACAAGATCCCAAACTAGTCCGAATGGTTTACCGAGGGTGTCATTACAATTACGGTGAGTCGGCTGTACTCATAACTTCTATTTTAACAGTCTCAAATATGTTTTTCTGGAACGGGAATGATCCAAAGTCAAAATTAGAAGCGAAGACCCAACGAAGTAAAATGTCTCTCAAAGAAGGTGACATTGTAACCATGTATCGCTTGTTTGTCGAATGGCTAAAAGTTCTTAAAGGTGAAGAGGAAGTTGAGAATAATTCTTCAAATTCACACAGAAGAAATGACAAGAATAAAATCCCACACAACAGAAGAAAGGCTGCTGAGTGGTGCAAGAGAAATTATGTTAATGGAAAGGCAATGTTCCTCACCTTAACCACAAACAATGATTTACTATCAATATTTAGGCGCACCAAAGTGTGGAAAGATGCAGATTGCCAAAATAGCATTCCGTCAAACTCGGATATTCAGAGATTAGTTCTGGCTGGATATTTTGTACAAGCTGCGCGTTTAATTCATACCAAGAATATGAATGATGGAAGACAGTACCATGCATTGCAGTCGGACGTCTCTGGCAAATTGGATCAAAGAGCTGCCATTCTCAATTATGAATGCAAAGCAGACGAGGAACGGGAGCAACCTAAATGGATCATATATGACAAATTATTCCGGCATTCAACAGTGATTTTTCCAGCGACAAGCGTGATCGAAGAATCTTGGCTAGAAGAAGAAAATCCTAATTTCCACAAGAGTTGCGTTGAGAAAACTCGAACATTGCCAACTGAGCTGATTGCCAAGAACGTTTCGCAAGAGTGTCTTAGAGAACTTCTTGGAAAATACTTTTCAAATGTTGACAGCCTCGAAGAAGAATTAAAATGTTCTATCGGTTGCGATCTAGAAAGCGGACGTATGACTTTGTGCTGTACTTCTGAAAGGCGGCCTCATATTGAAAACGCAATCCAACAGAAGCTATCGGCAGTCGTTGAAGAACTGGGAAAACATACCACGGATATGGACCATGTTGGAGCTACCAGATTCGTAGTTGGTCAAGGCTTCGAAGTAACCGATGTCCTTTTTGATCAAGAATTTTCTACATTGTATATCCGAAATATTCCAAAGATTTACAGACGTGATTATCTGAAGTCCATGTTGACAAAAAATCTTGGGACCATGCAGTTAGTAGACCAAAATAACAGCAGCACGAACAATGCGATTGCAAAATTCTCTACTAAAAACGACGCAAAATGTGCCTATCAACGTCTTCTCAGCGCTATAGGAGATAATAAAGAAGGACTAACCGTTGTTCCGAAGTTTGGAGCTAGGAAAGGAACAAATCAAAATATGTCGTGTCGCCTGAAACTTTCTTGGGCCCTGGATTGTTCAACAGGGCGCGCACATATTGCTTTCTTTTCACCTGAAAAAGCCAACGATTTTATTGCAAGCATTGGTGGAATTTTTCCAGAAGTCAAAATCACAATGGCACATGGCGAAAATCCCAGAGGACCCAATCCTAACTTGCCCCCCTTGAAAATCAAGTTGCCTCCCTTGAGAGCAATTGAGGTACCTAGAATGCCCAGAGGAGCGACCAGGATATTTAAATATAGGTTTGACACAGACGCGATAAATAATATTCCTGGAAATTTGAAAGATAAATTTCAGTACAAAGTGACAATTAATAATTTGCATGGAAATATTGATGAGCATGAACTAATGGCAATATTGAAGCCATTTCAGCCCAAGTGGATTAAAATTGACAGAGTCAAGCCAAACTCCGACTTTGAGTGGAAAGGAATACCTTCTGAAGAAAAAAGCAGGAAACTAGCTCCGCTACAGCAATTCATCAAAACTGAAAATGAGCAGCGCAGCCCTCGGGAATTTTTCGATAGAAATCTCTGGAGAGCTGGAATATACATTTATTTTGAGAGCAACGATATGGCGAGGGCCGCATACAAAGGAACTGATTATAATTCAATGGAAAAGTCATTTGGTCAGCCACATCGTCTAGAAATAGAATTCACGCACTCAATTTCCATTTTCATAGACCTATATCAACATTTGGAAAACCAATTTGCAGAACTAAAGGCTGAAGCAAAATTTAAAGGAATAAATTCGACCGAGCAACCAATACGTGAGAGATCTAAGTTCGTCATCATTAGGTTTCAGACTTGGCAACAATCAAATATTCGATGGATTCAAGAGAAACTCGTCGAGCTTACAAGTTTCAAGAAAGTTACATCTCCTAACATAGAACTTATCTTTACTTGGACAGGAAAACTTCAATTACAGAAGCTGATGAGAAAAACTTTCATTCATCTCAACCAAAGTAGTTTGTCCGTTCTTGTTTATGGGCGAGAGGAAATCAAGGAGCAAATATCCGAAAGCATCAAAGAAATCATAACGGAATTAAAATCATTGGAACTAGTTGATGAACCCATCGCACTGGACAAACGAAAAGTTAACGGATCTGAAAAGTCTAAAATTGAACAAATCTGCAAACAGTTACAAATAAAGTATCACCATTTCAATGGAAATAGACTTTACGTATCAGGAAAAAATGTGACTATACAGGCCCTAAATAGTCGGTTGGAGAAAGAAAAGTTCTGCAGGTCATTCGTCAGACGAAATTTCAATAGGGAAACTTGCAATTTGTGCTTCGACCTTCCGGATGGAAAATTCATAACAACAAGTTCCTGCGAACATGTATTTTGCTTGGATTGCATTCAGCCAATGTTTGAACAAATGCCACCACCGTTTCCAGTTAAATGCCCGGCTTGTGATATGCCAATGGTACTGAACGATATATTAAAATGTGCGACACAAAGCTCTTTATTGAAAATCCTTGAAGTATCTGTAAATAAGTATGTGGAGGAACACACTGAAGAAATTTGTAAATGTCCCCGCAAAGAATGTACCCAACTTTTGGCATACAACTCCAAAACCACAGGTACGTTTTATTTCAGCTTCTTCGATGCACGTATAAATAAGATAATTAGCGTAAACAGAATAAATTAATGTAATACATATTTTTCTTTAATATTTTATGCTTAGGGAGCAAAGGAGGGGATTTCTTGTTTTGTGATGAATGCGTCGCAACTTATTGCGTAGCATGCTCTATTTCACTGAAGAAGCCAATCAAAAGCCATGAAGACGATTCTTGTGAGGATATTCAGAATGGTAGTTCATCCAAAGTTAGTAACCACATTCGGAAAATTCAAGAGACGATGTTCAATTTGAGTTGCCCACGTTGCAAAACTGTATTTTACGAGTTCACTGGCTGTGCTGCTGTAACTTGCGGAACTTCAACTTGCAAGTGTGCGTTTTGTGGCCTTTGTCTTATGGATTGCGGAATGGATGCGCATCCACACGTCCGCCAGTGCCCAAAAAATCCCAGGCCGGGCGACGTTTTTGTTGGTGAGATGGCATTGGAGAATGTCCATAGTGTAATGAAATGTGAAAAAGTTATAGCTTACCTTCGACAAATTCAAAGCCAAAAAACTCGAAAGGCTGTGTTCACCGGAATTCGCAAAGATTTATTGGACCTTGGAATAAAAGCTGAACTGTTCTCGGAGGTTCTTAACATTCCAGGAACTGAAGACGATTCAGACGGTGAGGAAAATGATGAGGCAGCTATATTGGGGAACCAAGGAGGTGAACATAATGAGCAACGACAACAAAGGAGATACGTAGAAAGACGGCAGGAAGATGCTGATTTTCACAGAGTATTCGGTGTCAATATTGATGAGCAAATGGAAATAATGCGAGAGATCGAAAGAGCCAGAAGAATGCAGCAAGAGGTGATCGCGGACGTGAGACAGAGGGAAATTCAGCGACAACGAGAAATATTCCAAGAAAGAGAGCGCATCAGAGTGCAGCGAGAAAGAGAAGAGAGGCAAAGGCAAGACGCTTATCTGCGTGACAGGGACAACATAGTGAGACAAGCTGCTCTCCGACGGGAAAGAGAAAATATTATGGTTCATCAGGATATTGGAGAACCGCGGCGGCCAGCCGAAAGAGTAAGAAATAGGCAAAGAGAAAGAGATTGCCACATCTTGTAATGTGATTTAATGTTAACGGTATAATTATCTGTTCTGTTTCTGTTTGATCAAATATTGCATAAATGATAATTGCATTAATATTATATTAATGATAAATAGTTCTTATATCTTACCTACAAACATTACAGTAATTATAAATAATTAATTGAAAAATCATAATAAGTAGACACTAGACAGATAAGAAATATTTTGTATTAACATTTAAAGTGGTTTCACTCAGTGAGGCAAAACAAAGGGTACTTAGTAATCCAAAAACTAAATAAACTGGGTAGCTTTGTAAACTTTCGAAAAATTGCATGTTTAATAAAATATATTCAGACGATGTAAAATGTAATGTAATTAGATGTTTATTTATTGGCAAAAATTCATAAATCGTAATGATATTTATGTACAATTGTAGTTCCTATCAGTTCAGTTCGAAGAGTAGCGCAAATATAGAATATCCATGGGTCGGGTCGCATCAGTAGCATCTTTAATATCATAGTATGTAATAGCGTTATTGGCTACCTAATTGGATGTGACATTGATAGAAATCAAAATATCAGCCAGATTGTCTAATAGGATTTTGAAAAATAACATAAATGTAGATTTTTTCAAAGAGAAAAAGGGGCCGGATTCTATTTGAATTGTTTGCAGAGATAATACAATTCGTCTTGTTTCGGCATCTTTATATTTTCGCCCTAAAATTATAACACTTTTGGACATTTCGTATATATTGGAGCAACGTGTCATTATAAATCCTTCGATAAAAATTATACTAGCTGCAACAGCAGGGAAACAAAGATATGCTGGAGAGGCAATTACGTGAAACATTTTTAGTGTGACAAATGTGTTTGTTAAACTTAATACAAACCCACAAAAGAAAAGGCAGGGCGCTAAGTAATAAATGACTGTGTTAAACCTGCGTGCAATCAGAGCAATTGTTCTATACCTTTGAATAGACTTCCTAATATTCTTTACATTCGAATTTGCAAAATCTTGACGAAGTCGCCGAAGGGAAAAAGTGGTAATATAGATAAAATATATAATGTAATACAATTGCAAATCTATGCAGCTTAAATAAAATACTATTTCTATAAAAATGATGCATCCTATAAAGCAAAAAATATTTCCAGCAATTTTAGGTGCGATATCCATCACAATTCTATTAAGTGGCTCGTCTCCTTTTTTGTCCAGTAAGAAAAACAGACAATAGCACAGGCTAAGTTCGAAAGCACTGGGGACAATTCCTCTTGAAATAAGAAATGGCAAATTAATTGTTTTGTGTTTTATAACCAATTTATTATTTGAGTTTTTATTTCCCTCTGAAATAAAAGATTATTTGCATAAATAAACTTAACTGCATATATTATTGATGTATTTTATATTTAGAAAGACTATTGAATTTTTGTTCGCTTACGACAGAAAAATGTTTCCCAATTCATTAATACTGTAATATCTTTTCCAAACTCGTGCCTGAAGGCAAATATTTGCAGATAGAGAACAACGACTCCCAGAAAGGAAACTAACATTAATATGAATATTTATACTTGATGGGGAAGTAACCTTGAGTTTACAAGGAGCTTTTCAAAAAGAAGCCTGGAAGCCAGGCTAATCAAGCAAATAAATGCAAAAATCAAGCCAATGATATGATTCCAGTATCTCATTCTGTTTCGTGTCCATTTCAGTTCCTTAGTTTTCTCGTTGTAATCAAATGGCAACAACTTTAGTCGAATAAATAATTTTAACGGATGCTCGAAAGCTTCAAAGATGTTATATGTACTCATCGTAGTGGCTTAGTTGTCTTCAGTGGCAGCTCTCAATCGACTACAAAATAAAATTATTTTAATACAGGAAGCTTCGTATGAATGAAACCTTGACCTTGAGTAAAATGTGTTTGATCTGATTCAGACTCACATTAGGTGCACATTTTTGAAATTAATATTTACCTTCATACATATAAGCTCGCTAAATTATTTTGTTTACTATGGTGTTAACTTTCATTTTTCTGTTTGCCATTTTTATGATATACATACCACAATTTGCACCCTTTCAAATACTTGTGGCGTTGATGATGATACTTATTAAATTAAATATAGGGTAACCTAATTACCCCTGGTGAAAAAAAGAACACCAAAAAGGACATATTGAATCTCATTGACACGCGATCATACTGCCTAAAGTAAACTACCAACATAATGTCTAGTGTATGCTATTATGACATAAAAATACTTTGACAATAGTTTATCATGTTCATAAAATTATTATTGCTTCCTTACACAGTAGGTGTATAAAACTGTAAATGGGAGTAAAACATTTAAAATAATATGTAATAAGATAATGATACTATAGTGCACAAATAAAACATTGTTTTTGTGTTTCCATCATTATTAATTTATCGGTGTCGATAAAATGGGAGTGACGGAGAGGAAAGAGGAGTTTAACATAGGTAGGTATGACCATTGGAAAGTTTGCCGGCGGCTTTGTCCGTCCGTTTTCGGGCAATCACTTTTGAAGGGGTAAACTTTTTTGAATTCTGTTTTCATAGATCAATAGCTTTGGGTACTAGGCTACGATTAATGTAAAATGGGACCATTTGGAGAGGTGTAGCAGACTTTTAAGCAGTGGGAGACTTTTTTATTTTCACATATTTTATAACTTTTAAACGGTTCAACCTTTCTGAATTGTGTTAAGGTTACCTAGAAGGAAGAAAGAATAAAACTTTCTAGATGTATTTGAAAACGGCTCACTCAGATAGGACGTTAA
>JAQFYC010002408.1:0-25855 GCA_034694165.1 Tomocerus mixtus
CTATTTAAGTGATGAAATTAAACCTCTTTTTAATTACCCTTGTGTAAAGTTGCTCCATTATATCGTCAATTATGTAATCAGAATGCCAAACACAAGTTATTTATTATGCAACACAAAATACCTATCACATTTATTTCTGTACTTTTTGAAATCCAAGAATAATATACAACATACCTAACGTGTTGGGTGCTGTATATTCAATTAAAAGTTATCTTTGTGCCATTTTGTATGTCAATCTAAATGAAAAATTATAAGTTGTAGCTTATTGTACCTGTTTGACATTTTGCATACAACAAGGTGTCAATCATTTTATTAAATTAGCGACGATATGTAGTATGTGCTTAATACTATTGGGGATTGTATTCGCGTATGTAATATTTATATTCACAGGTAATTGGGCTAATGACAATGCCAATTTTTTTTTGCTGCACTTTGCATTTAAGTCTAGCGTCTAGCCAGAGCTCTAGTCTAGGCTAATAACTGGTTTTGATTTGAATAATTGGGCTAGGCTAAATGGCATACTCCTTTGATGTAACAACGAGACTATTTCTGAAAATCCGTAAATCTACTACTTAACCCTGATATAGTAAGCTAAGGTATTAATACCTTAACCGCTTATAAGCCCGTATTGTTTATTATATATATTCTCTGTAAAAACATAAGTCAAATATATACACAATAAGACTGATTTAGGTTAGCATGTTTTAGAATGATTAATTAAATGATTTTCTCAGCAATTTGATTGTTTTCTTGGTCAAAGTCAAAGCGCGCTGTTGGTATTTATTATTACATTGAAAGGTGACAGTAATTACAACTTCCCGGACACTTTAGCAAACAAAAACAAAATTGTCGACAGTTTAAATGCCACAGATTTGCATTGAAATACAATGGAACAATTTTATAAATAAACTATTTTGGAAATCCCTGAGAACCTCTTACCGCGTCATTGCATTGTATAAGAAGTACCGTTTAAGATAATGATATATATTAGTGAATTTAAAAAGAAGATACTTTGTTTGCTAACTGGAAAGTTTCCTTTACTGGTCAGAATTGCGCCTTAGAAGAAAAATAGGCATTAACATAAGAAATACCTACATCGTAGATAAAATAAGAATCCTAGATTTATAGTAGTATTTAAAGATCAACAATAAAGGCCGACCTTTCAATTTTTGTCTGTGCTTCGGAAAGACAAATATATCTTTTCTCATCACTGTTTTCGGATTTGTCCAGAATATTGTAATTTTACTAAATACATTTTTCGCAATTTGAGAATATTGAGAATTGTGCATAAAAGCGACAATTATGGCTCGTAAGTAATTTTTACTGTACAAAAAGCAGAAATACATTTACCTAAACTTTATTTGCACTTCATTAAATTAATTATTTCTAATTAATTTACATCTTAGCATTAACTCAAGCATGGGTCACCTACGCCACTGACGATGTTACATTTGTGCAAAGTCTGGTATTAGCAAGATCCCTTCGGAAAGTTTACACTACAAGAAAAATCGTCATAATCGTGACGAACAATATCTCCAGAGAAAAGAGGCAATTAAAATTGCAAATTCATATTCTTAAATGTGTTCTTAAAATGGAAAGATTGAAAAGAAGATTCAATTTCATTGTTTTTGTACCTATGACTTAGGTCTTTACTGGAAAAGGAATTTGATGCTGTTTTCTTGGTGGACAATGGCAGTGCATTGTCTTCTGCAATTTCCTTGGATTTATTGGCACTGCTATACGGCTGGAAATTAATACTCTTCCAAAAATGTGTCTTCATTGGATCACAAAACATTGTAATGAAAATTTATTACCAACTAATTTATCATCGCATACTTGTGTGCGATAATATTTTGCATGACTGTAGTTATAAAATTTTGTAGTACCTATACCTACTACAGATATTATATATGGAGCATAATAATATTTTATAAAGGTTCTGAAAAATTGTGACAACTTATTCAACTCGCCATCAGGACCAAATGGAGTATCCGGATTCCCTCGCGAACCCAACTCCGGTTTTGAGACTTCCATCTTCGTTTTCAGTCCTTCCATCAAAACGTTTTTCGAAATTACCCGTTTGGCGGAGAGCAATGGAATGTTTACAAAAGGTGTATTTACTAAAATATTAGAATTTTGAAAATACTTAAAATGTAGACAAATATTTTTTGTACTGCGTAGTACATATGAGACTAATTTTCAAGTTTACATGTAGCATACATAATGCCCGATAATAATATATAGTCTAACAATTAATTTCTTCTTCGTACAAAGATGACCACAGTAAACTGCTCAATATGTACTGGACTAAATGGAATAATTTGCATTCTTCCGAAGAAAAAGTTTGGAAAAATTGTGTGAAAGTGATACCACGATCAAGCTCTGGCGAACTGTTACATGGGTAAGAACGAATTTGCTATTAAACTGTAGATAACACCAATGCTGTAGCTGTAACCATAAATCCACACTTTCCTTCTCATTATTAACAGAGTTTCAAATTACGATCATCAAAAAATCATCATATATATTGGCACCATCATGAATAATCTGATGCAAGAAATTTTTGATTCGAGCCAATCGGCAGAAAATAGTGTTTTGCATCCTCGAGAGGTAAATGGAATTAAACTGCAATTAACAACACATTTTATTCAGGATTAATTGCACACTATTAATTTTGGACTTGATGGTTTTCTTTAGAATTTATTTGACGCTTGGTTGGATGTGTTCCAAAATGAGGTGTTTCCAAACCTTCAAAAGGCTGGAATTGTAAGTGTATAAAGAAATAATCTGGAACACTTTTAATTTTTAAACCGTACAAGATATTTTTAAAAAAAATTTATGTTTTATTTAGAACATCAATTCTTGCGTAGGAGATCTAAAAAATTGCCTTAGGCAATTTCCAATCTCAAATAGCTCAGAGGTCTCAACTTTGGAGAAACTTGCGGAAGATGGATACGACTACCTTAACGAAGCAATTGCAGTTGTTGGGATGAGCTGCAAATTTCCAGGAGCAAACAGCCCCGAAGAATTTTGGGATGTTTTAATTCAAGAACGTGATGAAATTAAAACCGTTCCAGAAAAGCGGTTGAATTTTGGTTGGGATAATTCTGATATGGATACAAAAGGAGGCTTCCTCAAAACCCCTATTGACGAATTTGATGGAAAGTTCTTTGGAATCAGTCCACGTGAAGCTGCACTTATGGATCCACAACAACGAATTCTCCTGGAAACATCTTGGCAAGCTTTAGAAGATGCTGGAATAGACCCTACGAGCCTTAAAGGTAGCCAAACGGGTGTATTTATGGGTGCATGGTCTTTAGGCTACGAAAGGTTCCTGAAAGAAAGGTGTGAGGATGAGGATACCAATTTCCAAAGAGTGTATCTTGGAAATTCATATTCTTCGACATCTGCTCGAGTGTCCTTCCATTTGGGGTTAAATGGTCCGAATATAGCCACCGAGTCTGGATGCTCTTCCTCCATGATAAGTATTCATTTGGCGTGTGAGAGCTTGCGCCGTGGGGACTGCGCAGCTGCACTAGCAGGCGGCGTCAACTTATTAGTGTATCCGTATAAAGTAACAGGCGCAGAACATATTTTGTCCCCAGATGGTCACTGCAAGACATTTGATGAGAAAGCAGATGGTTTTGTCCGAGCTGAAGGCTGCGGGGTTTTAGTTTTGAAAAAATATTCAGAAGCCATAAAAGATGGCGACAGAGTAATTTCCTTAATTAGGGGATCTGCAGTTTCTCAAGAGGGAACAACGTCCAGTTTTGGAACGCCCACTAAATTATGTCAAGAGTTAGCGGTGCGAGGTGCAATAAAAAATGCTCGAATTTGTCCAGCTGACGTCACCTACGTTGAAGCGCATGGAACTGGAACAGCAGTCGGGGATCCGATTGAAATTGCTGCTATTGGGGCAGGTTATAAAGAAACTGATCGCAAGGACCCCTTGTATATAGGGTCTGTGAAAACGAATATAGGTCACTCTGAATCAGCTGCTGGTGTCGCAGGATGCATAAAGGTCATCCTATCTCTCCAGCATGGGATAATTCCAGCTCATATAAATTTGAACAATTTAAATTCGCTAATTGACTTAAAATCGATTCCAGCGCATATTCCACAAAAATCAGTATCCTGGAAGAGGCCCAAAGATAAGGGCGTTCGTATGGCGGGTGTTAGTTCTTTTGGAATTAGTGGTTCTAATGTCCACATGATTATTCAAGAGCCATTGGTTTCCAAAAATGTCGAAGGCCATGGTGGGTGTACTAAAAGTACTGCTGACCGTTCCCGCCATATTTTAACTATATCGGCTAAATCCGCAAACGCTCTTAAAGAGTTAACGAATTGTTACAAAAATTACCTTTCTGAAAATCCCAATTCTTGTATAGCAGATATTTGTTACACTTCCAATATTGGAAGGTCGCATTTTCCCCATCGACTAGCTATTGTTGGAAATAGCAATGAAGATTTTCTAAACAAACTCAGCAAGCAAAATAATCTTGCAACAACCAACTGTCCAGATAATTCCAGCACTGAGAAAAATGATACCCCTAAAATTGCTTTTCTTTTTACTGGACAAGGATCACAGTATCCTGGCATGGGGAAAGAGCTTTATAGAACTCATTCCATATTCAGATATGCAATAAATCATTGTGCTGATATTGTCCAGTCAAATTTTGGGGTATGTTTACTAAATATCATATTTGGGACAAACGATTCAGAATTAGATCAGACAATTTACAGTCAAATGACAATTTTCTGCATAGAATATGCCCTTTGCCAACTTTGGCTAAGTTTCGGCATCAAACCAGATTGTGTCCTAGGCCATAGTTTGGGAGAATTCGCTGCAGCAACAGCGGCAGGCATAATCTCATTAGACGACGCTTTGAAACTAGTGCACAAGCGCAGTAGACTAATTCAGAGTTTACCAGAAGGAGGCATGATGGCAGTAATGGGAAATGTGCGGTGTATTAAAAATCATGTAAACGCTTTCAACAATAATAACTCCAATAATTTATGGTTGGATGTTGCGGTTATTAATTCAGACGAAGAAGTAGTCGTTTCTGGAAGGCCAAACGTTTTAGAAATTTTTGACGCAATCTGTCAAAAGAACAATTTAAAAACAAAACGACTTGCAGCGTCACAAGCATTCCATTCCAGGGATGTTGAGTTGATACTAAAAGAATATGGGGATGTAGCATCTACCATTAAATATAATTATTCCAATTGTAAATATATTTCGGGTACTACGGGGAATTTATTATGTAACGACAATGGTATATCGTCGCTATATTGGCAAAATCATGCAAAAAGCACTGTAAATTTTAACGCAGCTGTAAAAACATTGTGTAAAGAAGATTGCAACGTTTTTATCGAAGTAGGACCACACCCTGTTTTGTTAGCTTTGGCCTTATCGAATATGCCCATGGAAAATATTACTTCGAATTTAATTTGGCTTCCATCGATGAGGAAAGGTGAGGATAATTGGGTAACTCTATTAGAGAGTTTGCGAAAAATGTACGTAAAAGGATACGAAATAGATTGGCAAGGTTTGCATTCCTCGAGTGTTAGTAGATGTAAAAGAAATAAAGTTTCCTTGCCAAAATATCCCTTTCAAAGGCAAAGCTACTGGTTTGAGGCAAATAAATATTCTGACAGTATTTATTCAACCAAAAATATTTTACATCCCTTAATAGGACGAAAACTTTCTTTGCACAATTCTGAAAACATTTTTCACCATTCGTTAAGTTTAAAAAAGCTGGCTTTCTTAGAGCAACATAAAGTGGCTAGCAAAATCATCATTCCTGGGGCTTGTTTTATGGAAATGATTTTAACCGCTGGGTTTGCAACTATGCATTCTAATATTAAAAATGGACTTCCCGAACCTGTGACCCCGTTGATTGTTGAGAATTTTTCTATAGAAGCTCCAATGGAGCTTAAAGAAGGAAATTCCGTAAATGTTCAAACTATAGTGGCAAAATCTGACACAGAAGAAGAAAATTTTTCTAGTCCTCATTTTACTGTTTCGATTCATAGAAAAATTGTCGAGGAAGGTACTAAAATTACAACTTGGAAACGGCATGCAATTGGAACATTTTCCGTAAACTATTCTTCAAACACTGAGGAAATGCAAATTAATCTACGTGAGATTCAAAATCGCTGTTCCTTTGAAAATTCTACCGATTCATTTTACGAAGAATTCTCGAAAATTGGTATTGATTTTGGACCAGTATTTCGTAGTGTACGCAAAATTTGGGAAAGCGGTAATGAAATGTTGGCTGAGATTCCTATTCCAAAAGATGCTGGAAAGTTAGAAACCTTCTTATGTCATCCCATATTAATTGATGCGCTTATCCAGTGTTCAGGATTTGGGTTCAAAAATAGAAAGGGTCTTTGCTTACCAATTGGGATGAAAAAGTTCGTTTGGTTTTCCAGAAAGGTGTGCCCTTGCTATTATGCTCATGCGAAGCTAATTGACGGGAAAATAGAATCAATTAGATTGTATGATGATACTGGAAATTTATTAGTGCTCGCGGAGGGAATTCAAATTGTCCAGTGCTCTATAGCGTCCTTTTTGAAAGCTCTACATGTAGAAAATAAACTGCCTGGTATGTTTACCGAAGTTTGGTACCCAAACGACAAATCTTCTAATATTCAAGTCGATTTATCTAATGGGTTAAAACCCCAGGATGTAGAAAATAGATTGGGATCTGCTTTGCAAAAGTTGGCCGAAGAAGAAGAAGAATTTAGGGTGACCAGTAGAGCAATCGATAAGATTTCTGGTCTTTATATATTGAAAATTTTAAAGGAGGTAGGCTGGAGACCGTTTCTTGGAGAAATATTATCTGTTCGAGATTTTTTAACAACTCATATAATTTCTTTAAGTCTGGAAACATTGCTAGTACGCTTCTTTACTTCTTTAACAGAGGATGGGTTTCTGGAGTGTGAAATGGACCCAATTTGTTTCCAGCGTCAATGGAAAGTTGTTAGGCTTCCTGAAGACAATGAACTGAAGGAAAATTTTTTGGAAAACCAAATTTTATCAGTGGAACACCCAAAAGCAGCTGAAATGTTCCAAATATGCTTACCTTGCATTAAAATATTGCCTTCAGTGTTGCAGGGAAAGGAGTCCATGTTAACAGTTTTATTTTCTGATGAACAAGAAACTTCAATAGCTGAGAGGCTGTACTCTGAATCTGATTTTATTGTAAAATCTAATGAGATATTGGGGAAATGTGTGGAGGAAATCGCAAAGGATATAATACTACGGAACTCACAGGGTGGTCACATTCTTAAAGTATTAGAAATTGGGGCTGGAACAGGTTCTACTAGCAAATACGTTTTTTCTGCTTTAGAAAACTCTAAAATAGAATTTGAATATACTTATACGGATATTTCACCAATTTTAATTTCAAAAGCGAGCAAAAAATTTGAAAATCTTGGAAATGCTATTCAGTACAAAACTTTAAATATAGAAAACGACCCAAAACCTCAAGGGTTCGTTCCCCATTCTTTTGATATGATTATTGCGTCGAATGTAATTCACGCAACTGAAGACTTGGTAACCTCAATAAAAAATTCTAGGCATCTTTTGGCTCCACATGGGTACATGATATTGCTTGAGATGCTTCAGCCATTAAGAATAATTGATTTTGTTTTTGGCCCAGTTGATGGGTTCGTTCGATTCAAGGATTTAAATATTCGAAAAGACAGTCCAATTGTTAGCGGACACGTTTGGGAATCACTTATGCTAGAAAATGGTTTCGAATATGTATCTACAATGCACACATCTGGTACAAAAGCTGGAGTTATTGTAGGGAAAGCTACAGAAGAAGATACTACTTATAATGGGCCTGCATTAGAGATTGTTAAAAATGTCTGGTCCGTTTTCTCAACGAAAGACACATTTTCCAATTTGGCTTGTGACAGTTTAAGCAAACTTGGGAAAACTGTTTCCATTGTCGAATGCTCTTTGAAATTTGAAGCTGTCAACGAAAATGATTTTTTTGTGAATCCTACCAACAAGGAATCTTTTGACAAAATGTTTGAATATTTTAGTAATCGAAAGGGTACTATGAATCTTGAAGGAATTATATTCAATTGGGGATTATATTCAAAAGATAACGAACAAGAGATGTTACAGGGTTTATTGTATTTAGCTCAGAATATAGTATCGATAGAGGGAATTCTTCCAAAATTGTTTATCTTCACTCAAGGTGTGATTTCTGTTACGGATGATGATAAGGTTATTGCCCCTGCGGCAGGATCCCTCTATGGTTTCATAAATTCACTTAAAAATGAATATTTAAATTTGCAATGTTATTGTGTTGATTTAGATCCTACTAAGCCAACTATTAGCTGTTCCGAATTTAACAAACTATTATGGGGTTATCATAATTATAATTTACTTGCAATTCGTAACAATGTTTTTTATTCCCCCCGGGCTAAAAAAATTTCAAACCCTTCATTTTCCTTGCCTCTAAAAAATCCAAATTGCCAAAGATTTAAAATTATACTTCCGGAATCAAATTCAATATCTGATTTAACTTTAGGCCCTGCGGAAAAATTTCAACTTCTCGATACTCAAATAGAAATTGCAGTGAAGGCGACAGGATTAAACTTCAGGGATATATTGATCATAATGAAACCGGACGGGTATCACTCATTCTTCGATACGGAAATTGGGACTGATTTTGCAGGCGTTGTCCTTTCTGTAGGTTCGAAGGTAACAAAATTCGCACCTGGTGATGAGATATTTGGTGCAAATTTTCGGGGTAGTTTAAGTAGTCATGCAATTGTGCAATCCGAATTATGTTGCTTGAAACCAGGGCATAATACATTTTTGGAATGTGCTACCCTTCCTTCTGTTTATTACACTGCTTACCATTGTCTTTTCAATATTGCGAAATTGACAAATAAAGATGTGGTGCTAATTCATGTCGCCTCGGGTGGAGTAGGGTTAATCGCTATACAACTTGCTCAGACAATCGGGGCAAAAATAATAGCAACCGCAGGAAGCCCCCGAAAGAGGGCTTACTTGCGTTTACTAGGTATTCAGCACGTTTTCCATTCTAGAAATACTAGCTACGCGGACGAAATTGAAAAACTGAAAAATAACGGGGTAGGTGGTGTTGATGTCGTAATCAATTCATTAACTTCCCCCGGTTTCAAGGAGGCATCACTCAGGGTATGCAAAACTAACGCCCGGTTTGTCGAAATTGGCAAAATCAATATCTGGCAACCTGAAGATGTGCGGGTATTAAGAAAAGATGTTGATTACACAATTGTGAATTTAGAGAATGTATCTTTAGAAGTTATGACCGAAATGGTTGAAAAACTCGAGACAGATTTACTTAACGGAAATATAAAGGCTCTCCCTTTTACGCGATTTGAACTTCCAGATATTAAGGAAGCCCTAAATTATTTTAGAAAGGCTCACCATATTGGAAAAGTGGTGGTAGCCATTCCTGACTCTAAATTTATAAATGGGGGGTTTGAATTCGTGGAGACGCTGTTCACCTCTGAGAGTTCCTATTTGATTACTGGAGGATTAGGGGGACTTGGATTAGAAGTTGCAAAATGGATGGCAAAATCGGGTGCCAAAAATATAATTCTGGCTAGTCGCCGGTACCCTGATGAAAAAACACTGGAGATGATACAATCAATAATTAACTTAGGAGTCAATGTAATTACAAAACAGGTAGATATTTCTAATTTTTCTCAATGCAAACAGCTGCTGGAAGATTGTGCCAAAATTTTTCCCCCACTGAGGGGTGTGATGCATGCCGCAGGCTCATTAAGTGATGCCACAATTTTAAATCAAACTTGGGAGAAATTTGAAGCTGTTTTAAACGCTAAAGTTAATGGGGCTTGGAATTTGCATTTGTTAACTCAGCAATATCCCTTAGAGCATTTTATTCTTTTTTCCTCCATGGCGTGCATTTTTGGAACTATGGGACAGTCAAACCATGCATCTGCAAATTATTTTATGGACTCCTTAGCAAGATATCGTCACAGTTTAGGTTTACCAACGCAGACAATAAACTGGGGGGCTTGGTCGGATATCGGGGCAGCTGCTTCCCTTGATGTTCTGAAATATGGGTCATATTTTAGTCCGGCACAAGGTATTGAAGCGTTAAGGGACACTCTGATTTCGAAAAGAGTTAAAACATTAGTAGCAGATATTGATTATAATGCTGTAATCCAAATTCCTACATTATTTAATGAATATATTAAGGATGTAGCACAATTAAATATAGCGCTTCCTGATGACAAAGTTTCAAATATAGATTCGAAAGCATTTTGGGATAGTTTAAAGGATCTTACATTAGAGGCACGCATTCCCATTGTACAATCACATATAGAGAGTATTGTTCGAGAAATATTAAAACTGTCAGATTCGGATAAAATAGATTATTTAGAAAAGTTTTCCGATTTAGGTATGGATTCCTTAATGGCTGTTGAATTGAAAAATAAACTGCAAATGCTAATTGGCAAGGGCATAGTATTAAATGCGAGCACAATGTTGGATCACCCAAATTTAAAAAGCCTAGGAGAATATATAGCAAGTATTACACTTGAAAGTTCGTTAATATCTGGGGAAAATGCTTCAAATCACATAGGCAAAAATACACACGATATTCAATTAGTGAAAGAAGATTGCAGACTTCCATTGCATATAAAGGGTATCGGCACCAGTTGTAAGAAACCCTTTCAAACAGTCTTCCTAACAGGGGCAACGGGTAACTTAGGTATGCATTTACTCAAAAATCTGGTAGGTTTCAATAAAAATCTGAAAATTTATTGTTTAATACGTCACAAAACCGAGAGCGGTGCCAGGGGTAGAATGGTTGAAGCATTCCAGCGCAATAATCTTCTTTCCGAAACATTTACTGGGAATGGTAGCCTTAAAAATATTGTTTTCCTTCCTGGAGATTTAACGGAAGAATTTTTCGGACTGGAAAAGCATGTGTATGACGATTTATCAGAAAATGTCGATGCAATTTTTCACTTTGCTAGCAAAATTAATCATCTTGAATCTTACAAAAAATACGAAAAAATTCGCAATGATATAAGGTCAGTGAATGTTTTCGGGTTAATAAGAATCCTGGAATTTGCTTCCACTACCAAAAGTAAGCACCTTTTTTGGCCCACTTCTTTTTCAGCGATAACTAATTCAGGTGAAAATGACGAAATTCGACCCGAGACAATTAAACTCGGTTTCGGGCTCACGAAATTTGTTTGCGAAAAATTGATCCAGCAAGCAATGGCTAAAGGTATTCAATGTACTGTGTTTAGGCTTTGCAGTTTAATAGGAAATAGCCAAACTGGACAGTTTCACCACGAAAAAAATCACATAATTTCATTTTCTTTCGCCTGTATGAAACTTGGGATCTATCCAGAGTCTGTAAAGGGATGGCATGTCCTTCCCGTTGACACTGCCGCTGATATTATACTTAGATTATCCTTCCATGACCAAATATCTTCTGGTATGCATACTATTTGTAGTCCTAAATTATTCACTAAAGAAGATATGCAAAACTTATGCCATGAGAAAGGTATCCCTCTAAAAATTTTACCCAGTGAGGAATTTTCAAACCAGTTTCACAAAAATTTAGAGAACACCATGTTCAATACATTTTCCTCACTTTATCCCAATTTTGAGGATTTTCTTGCTTTATTAACTTTGCATAGTGAAAATTCATTACTTCCGGCTTCATCTTTGTATTTAGAAGGGAACGAGGTTGGCATTACTAAGTATGAGCAAGATGAAATGGTCAATTTACTAATTCCTAATTTTGCGGAGATATTACCGCAACCAATCGACACACTCAGACGTCATGTTCAGTATGCTATCAGCAATAATGTCCTAAATAATTTAATAGCATAAAATGTAGTAGTAGTACCTATTAAATGATACTAAATTCTTATTGTGTCACCATTTACGAATTATTATATTGTAATTTTTGAAAAAATTGTAATATTGGGGAGGAAACATTAAATCCCGTTTAGCCTAAGCCTGTTAGCGAAATTATGAAAGTACAACTGTTGACAGTACAAAATAAAGAATAGGAGGAATTATACGACTTATTTAATGTTGGGAATCCTTTTTAAAAATTAAGGTAAAATATTTTCCCTGTAGATAGTTGTAAGATATTTTGTAATTGTTTTTCACTTAAATATCTTTAAAAATATTTTTGTGGAGCTTCGAAACAACTTTAAAATATTCTTGTTAAATTGTTTTGTATAATAATATTATATTACATAGTATATTCAGCTATTTATATATATTATGATCATTTTATATATATATAACTTAATAATTGTAAAAATAGTTGCATGTAATTTTTAACCACGTGAATTTATGAAATCGCATTATGACTTATGACAAATAAAAAGGTTTACACACGATAAATAATTCCTTGTACAAAAATTCAATTTATTCAGCAGAAAATCTGCGACGCAACTCAAGTATACCATGCAAATTATTCATCCATATTCAAGACAATAGATTATACATTTGAAGTTGCAATGATGCTGAATGAAATACACAATTTGTATGATAGTTGCCCCTACATGAATTAAATTCACTTTTCTATAATATATTCTCACGGACTATTACAGTTATGTATCATTATATAATTTCTATACAACATAGCATTTCTTCTAGTAAATATGTGGTTATGTAATACAATAATAATATATTATGGAACACTAAAACGACCGTTTAAGGCTAAAGGGTCATCACACTAATAAATAACGCATCGTTTCGCCTGAGCTACAACTATTACAATAATAACTATCATTATTAGCAAATAAAATAATTTTTGTCCCGTAAGGTTCAGGTTCTGTCACACAAAACAAATATCTTGTTCAAGTCACTCACAATTTTCTAGCTACTACTAGTTTACAAGCACATAATAATAATATTTAATATTATTTATCCATTGTTATCTTATAATATTTATATAATAATTCTGAATTGGCCAAAACGTTCGGCTGGAGCTTTTTTACATCGATAGATTTACAATTGGTAAAATGTCATTGCATTTAGTAGCACAATAGATAGCAATAATATATTTAATGGGATTAAATTTAAAAGCATTCCAAAAGTATTTACCGTGTCACAAATATTTTCCCGTAAATTATGTATTCTTTATTTTGTTGGCAAATTAATCAATTTGTGTTATTTACGGGAAATTTTTTGTGGCCAAGTAAGTATTTTTGGGTTGCATTGAAACTAATGCCCATTTTATGTAGATGTATTCATTATTTTAAATACCTGCAAGCTAATTGAGTGTTTTATTCAGCGTATCTTTATCTTTACTTCACAGGATGCATTGTTAGCAATTGGTTATTTAAATATTTATATTACATAATATAATAATCACTCTAATCAATAATAGTAATATTTGTATGTAATACATAATAATCTGATTTTACATGGTAAGATATCACACTAGTTCCAATGCGTTTTGCAAACTGTTCATTCCTTACCATACAATTACAATACAGTGACAATAGCCAAGAAATTGAGTTCAATTCTATCAACAGTACAAATCATTCTGAAGTCATCTACGTAATTTGCACACGTACATTCTACTAAACATTAGCCAAATACTAAGTTAATTGTGTAATCAGTTCCCTTAATATTTCCCTCCTTCGTTTACGTTTTACATTGCATTTATATTTATCAATTTTACTGCTCCTAGTCGTTGCAATTACAATAGAAATACAGTAAATTCTCATCCGAAAGCATTTAAGCCCTGAATATTATGTAATGTATCTACAGGGTGTATCTCATAGCGGTTTCCCCCTATGGCTAACAATATACTTCCATAACTACTGGACAAAATCTAGAATAAGTTATTTCTAGATAGATAATGTTAAATTATTATTTTAAATTTCACCCAGGAGCTCTGCAAGTATGCTAGTGCTAATCGTAGGGAAAATCTGGCTGTGATCAACCCTGTATATAAAGGCTAGAACACGACAGGTATTTACATTATAATATAGTTAATAATTTTTATATTAATAATGTGGTAGATTATTATAATATATTATTTATGGTATGGTACAGTGTTTGGCTAGAATTAGCACAAACGTGTTAGGCAGGTGAATTGAACAACAATATAGTAATATAGTTTTTATAATTGCAAAATTCCTGCGCACTGGTTTGGTTTCATTACAAAGGTCGTTTACCATTAATCATTATAATTATTAGATGATAACTATTTTATTCCCTAGAAATATTAATATTTTAAATAAAAATTCAAAAAGAATACTTAGAATAACTTTTGGGCTATTATTAATTGTACTATAAGAAGTACCTATTTAAAAGGCTATTAAAGATAAAGCACCCGAAAATCAAAAAAAAAGAGAAAAAAAAACAGGCAAAAGGCTAGCTATCGTTTGCTAAAATTAAAAAAACTAGAACAGCTTTAGTTTAGTAAAAATATTACTATATTATACAGTACTCTCTATTTGAAGTTCTTTTATACCAAGGCCGAGGCTCATCCCGATAGCAATGTCTTCCATCCGAGCCAAAGGTGCGCTACTGCTCCCACTACTGCTGCTTTTGCTCAAAACCCCGTTAGTTTGGTTTTGGTTTCCGTAACCACTTTTGGGCAAATTAGAATTATTTGTGTTAGTTGCACTTTGACTTTGATTTTTGTTATTAGCTGCGGAGGAAGTATTTTGCTTTGTATTTGTATTCGGAGCCTCACTATTGGAATCCAAAATGTCTTTCTCTTGCAGGGCATTTAAAGGGTCCCCTTTTGGAATTACGTTTTCGTTGCCTGTCGTGGTTATCGAGTCGGAAATTGCTGGAACTGGAATTTTGTGATGTTTCTTCAACAAAGATCGACACCAATGTTGAAGGGGTTGGTGGTTAGAGACTCCAGAGGAACTTCGTCTTTGGTAAAACAAAATGTAAGCAGAGGCCGTCTTTGTGTCAGCAGGGGAAGACAGTTGGGACACCCTTGTATCGTCAAATGACCACCAGCTGCCATCCACAGGGTTCTTGCAATAAGCTGCACAAAAATTAATATTCAAATGATTACCAATTGTCATTGTTGCATACAATCACAATTTAAGAATATGAAGCCTACATTTAAACACACTCCAAAAATACTAAGGCACTTTATCCACCACAATTTTTTACTGTTACATTTATAACAAAAAATAAATTAGGTATGTCAACAATACATATTACTAATTACTCAAAATATGTAGCATGCATAGAATATCATTTATAAACATTGGCATTGATATTAATATTCTGGGAAAATTTTCCTAGGGAGTTGAATTGGTGTGAATTTGAAACTTTTTTGGTAAAGTGGAAGTAAGTATTTTTGGGGTAGGTTTGAATTTTGAATATAAGATTGAATCTAACTGCATACCTGTATAGTGGCCACCAAGGACGTCCTTCCCGTGGTGGTTACACACTGCATATAAATCGTACGTGAGTCCCAGTCCGTTTTCGTCTCCCCCAAGGTTTTGATTATTTACATTGAAAGCTGAGTTGACTCTGTAGTTGGTCGTAGCCAATTGTTTTTTGAAAGATGCCCGATTCTTCCAAGAACTTAATCCGAAGCAGCCGTTCATGGGCGACGAAGCTTGACTAAGACCTCCATTGCTCACATTTCCATCCGCTCCTTTATTTCGTTTTGTAACATGGGGAATTAAATCTAGGCCTTCTACTGGAAAATCTACTACTGAGGATATTTTCGTTGCTGCGTGTCGGCCCTTGGTAGTCTGGAAAATTAAATAGTCAAAAATTAATTAATATGCCCAAGAAAGAAATAAAAATGTAAATTACTCAAATACTCAAATACTACAATTATTTCACTGTTATATACCTGTCTGAATCTCTTGAGATGAACAACAAGAACTTGCGGAGCTGTCCACAACCCAATCATTTTCAAAGTTCCTTGTTCCTTCCTATTACAATGGGGACAGTGCCAAGAATCTTCTGGGGATAATTGTTCAGCCTTTGAATACAGATCAAAGCATTCTCCAAGTGTAACAGTAGCCACCGACTCCTCCGAATGTTTAAGGCGTGTTTGAACCACACTCGAGTGCTCCTCCACACTTTCAGAATCGTCAAAAATTATTCTGCAATTTAATAGAAAAACAATTCGTTAGGAAAACTTTTTCATAAATGTTATTCGTTCATTATATTTGTCTTACACAGCCAGTTCACTACACAATTCAAAATTGTCATCTGCATTATGATCATTGAAGGCATACTAAAAATAGATACGAATTGATCCCTAAACAGAAAGTGATGTTCATATAAGCAAATCTACATTTCCAGTGCATGCTAATTATTAAAATCCTTAAAAAGTGTTTCATAATTATTCTCATAGTTGGTGGTTCTAGGTACAAAATACATCTTAAGAAAAAACATTGCAAATAGGAAAAATAATGGCAAAACACTTACAACTAATTAAAATAACATATTTCTCATCTCTCCTCTATTCATACATACTTTTTGTTTTGGTAGTACATAATAAGAAAAATATAATAGAAATCTTCTCTAATTCCTGTATTATATCAAATTATTCTGTTGTATTCTAGAATTAATTCCATTCTGTGACAATATTCCGTAAATCACTATCACAAATGCTAACTAACTATTACCATCAAGGAAAGCACAAATAATGTAGCATTTTGGCAATGACATTATTTCATCGCTAGTGCGTGGTGTCATACCATACGGAATGGATTAGCATTATAGGCATTATGATTGGAGTAATAAAATATCTGTCGGTACAGCAAATGTCGATCCCATTCCCATCCATCAGCCTAGCCATAGTCAAGCCAAAGCCAAAAAGCAAAGCTAAAGGCAGACAATTTATAAAATAGTAAGTTAGGTTAAGTAAACATCAAATCCCATTCCCGTCAATAACGTACATAAGTCAGGCTACATAGCATAACCGTCAGAAAGACGACAAGAAGTAGAAGTAAATGCGTTCCTGTCCTTCCAAACATCATATATATTTGTCATATTGCATTTAGAATTCTCCATTGCTTTGTTACATTACTTCTATACAGAGAGACTGCTTGTGCAGACATATTATACCATAACGCATGCTGAAAATCAGCTCACATTTTCACACAACACACCGGGACGCGTCATTCGGGGAAAACCGAACTGGGTTCTCTATTATAAATAAATGTTACAAGTTACAGTGTCAACAGACAATTTAGACGGTGCAATGCAGTCTAGTAGTCCTAGTCTATACAGTCTACACTTCTTCAGGGTCCTTCACACTTGCAATGAATTGAATGTCTAATCAATAGTCTAGTCTACTGTAGTCATAATCTGCCGTAAAATTCTTTTCTTCTTTCTTACTCGCTTGCTTACATTACCTCGTTTGTATAAAAAAGGCCATAAACTTTTCCCCGTTAACTTTAGTTAACTCGCTTTATGAGACATGCGATGCGACACAAACAATGTTCCAGAATTATACGTACAAATTCGAAGAGACTATTTAGCTTTTCCTATAATACATAATAAACGTTTACAAATGTGGAGCATAGCAGTCGTGACTCGTGATCACGCGACATCCACATAATCACCCTGACCTGAATTTTTAACATTAACCCGTTATTATTTTGATTCAGATTTCAGTATACACAGTATGGGGTAATTACTAAGCACCAGTAAAAGTAAAGCGAACTTGCATATTTGCACTAAAACTCATTTCTCATTCTTCGCAGGATAGCAATGCTTCGCATACAGAATGGAAAATGTATTTACCAATTACAAAAGGAACGGAAAGTGATCCTCGATATACATTCTGACAGCAAATTTCCGAATCAAATCGCGTTCAACTAAAAGCTTCCGATTTATACCATGGAAAAGGAAAATTGGCAAATTAGTTAGCACGCAAAAACATTTTTTAGTGTCTTAAGCTCATATTTCAAAATTCTTTCAAAAACATTACACATTTTCGGCAATTACATTACAATGCATAACTACACGTGTAAGTTTAGTTAAGTTAAATGTGCAATATCAATTACAAGTTAAGGAATAATTTTTTAAGCAGAAAATCCATTTCCATATAGCATAACTTAAAAAATCGGAATAACAGCTACACAGGAAATTACATGAACTTTGTCCACATAAAGATTTCCACATCTACATAAATATAAATACATACATATATAATGCAAAGGAATTATTCTCGATATAGTGCACACTCTTCCGTTCCGCGGACGGAAGACAAAAAGACATGCACATAGTTAGCCGTGAGACTGTACATGGAAACAATAAGTACTTTTTGCATCGGATGCTCATCGTCAGTAGAGATATGAATGAAGGGAAATGACAGAAGGCAGGACACAAACAATTAACTGCGACACAATTTGCTATAGGACACCATAGCACAGTCAGTCAAAGCCAAGCCAGAGTCAGAGCCAGGGCACTAGCAAACTTTCCATTCAGAACTACAGCCCGTGAAATTCTGCGAGCATCAAATTTTCTAGTAAATCTACATTTACTGTCGCTCACAAATACAACAGGACATAAAATATGATACGACATATATTTTACTACATGTGCAAGAAATTTGAGCATGAGAACAGAACTTTGACAATCCTATTATTTTATATATTCTGCTTACATATACTAAATAAATACATTCAGCAAGTAAAATAGTATTATTTACCTACCTATAATAGGTTGCAATAGGAAAGGAAGTTAGAATACATTCTCAGATACAGATTACGGATGCAATTAGACTATCAAAGCCAAGCTAAAGCAAGGATTCTTTGCTAAAGCTTACTAGGAAAATCTACCTAACAATACGTAGCAAGCTAGGTACTCAAAATAAAATTAATGGAAAAATACAGCAACGTGAACTGAATGAAGCAATAAATAGAGTATTATAAGCTAAGCTAACGCTATTTGAAGATGAATCATAATAATAAGTATGCCTACAGTATGCCAGAACACATGTACTACATAATTTTATGTACCTAACCTACACAAACTAGCTACAAATAGACACAGTCAACCAAAATAGGCAAAAAGGGTTAATATACTTAGCTATTGTATACGTGTAGTAAAATTACATTGCATTATTGCTGACAGACAGGAGTCACAATGTCGCATAAGTGTACTGTAACTGTAACTAGATATTTTTAATGACTCGTAAAACAATTTGCTTCACTTGTTCTTTTCTGCTCTGCTTTGACATGATCTATATATCTAGTATACATATAATGCACACAAATAATACATTACTACCGACTCTAGCTAAACGTGTAAGCAAACTGCAAAATATTCCTAAGCAAATGTTGCATCGGATTATAATCGTCAACATCCCAAGCAAAATCTGCATGACAGCATGCCATTCATGTCTCTAGTACTCCAGCATTAAAATAGGGAGGGGAAATACGGGCAATGTACTAAATGTACATGCTCTTGTTCAAAATCTGAAGCATTTATATCATTTTTTATACCCAGGACCATTAAGGTGACTAATTTCACACAACCGATTCATTTTTGCACATAAGTAAAATAATAAATAGTAATAAGAATTATTAACGCTTTTAGCAATTAGCCATTTTGATGTTAAAATACCAAATGTGTATCATATACGATGTACAGATGGCAGATCATAGTATAAATAGAATGAAGCTAAAATTAAATACTAAACTATGGTAAAAAGTATTCTATTTTATATCTCTACTTCTACTGAAGTAAGCTATCTGTGTAAAATTCTTCATTCTTCAGACAAACAGTGCTAATTCTGCTAATAGGAAAAGTACCAGCTTTAGGATACAGTACAGACACACTATTTAGGCACTATTTTCATTTTAGCAATGCTGTGTTGTGTCACGCCACAATCGACAGAGCCGTATCGTTATGTTTGTAAAACGCAATGCAAAAAGGCCTTGGAGTTTAATGTATGAAGTAGCATCATCATTTTAATATACTACTAGTGTGACTAGTGTGAGAAAGAATAGCTGAACAAACTAAATATAGGCTATAAGTACATACCACAGTATTAGGTAATGCATTAATAGACAAAATAACTCTATATATAGCATTGCAAATTGCAATATTTTACAAAACACTTAATTAGCAAATGATCATATACTACATTAGGGCGTTTTTCATTTTTTGTGTCATTCCATTACATTAGCAGTAGACATTGCTAGGTATTACAAATTAGTTTCGTGCTGGTGCTACCATGAGGTAACAAAAACTAAAGATGAGTAATGGTAATGTGTACTCTCAATGTTTCAATATAATACCTAGCATAGCGAAAAAGATAATAAAATATGACCAATACTGAACAATGAAGGACAATTCTGGCCTTGCTACTTTTATACATTTTCAAATGCATTCATGTCGTAAGTACATAGTACCGCCAGGCAAAGGAAACTCTGGGCAAGGTTCCACTTGTGTTTTTTAACTTTCTGCACAAAAACTAATTAAGTTATCAATATAAAATTTTAACTCAAAAATTTTACGATTTTTACGGGATTTAGCTTCTATAAGCTCCAATAATTTCACTTTAACAATGAATAGGACAGAATAAATCACAGAAATGAGGATGAAAGACTATTTCAAATTAAATCGACTAACTTGGTTAGCTTTTCTTTAGTTAGGTGGTAATGTGGTACTCTATGCCTGCGAGCCTACGACATGCAACGTTTAGAAAATATTTTAATAATTAGCGGTGTTACTTACTTGTCTTTACTTTCATTAGTCCACTCGAGATGAATCTTGATATGTGGTGGAACATCTTCGTCACAAAGAGATAAGGCATGGTCAACAGATTCCATGTAAAGCGGGTGTTCCACTAGCGGGTCGACCAGCGAGCCCTCGCTACTTCCATCCAAAATACGTATGCTAAAAACGGGATCCTTTTGTTCAGCTACGAGGATTCCCGGGTGTAGGATAGCAGCCATTTCTTTCAAAAGTATTTTTTGCAAGTCTATGAATCCGGTCTCCCTTGCAATCTGACTAACATACGGGCTCCCAAATCTAACACTGGTATTCCCCTCATTCGTTACTAAAATATTCGTCCACGTTATCATGAGAAACGCTCCGTCATTTTCATTAGTTTCTTGAATCTGAGGTGTTTCCATACAGTACAGGGCATCATTGTTTGAGAGGACTGATACCATTTGCGTTTCTGTGTAATAAAAAAGAAAGAAAATATTAAATAAATGTAATGTACTGGTACTTTAGCACAAACGATAACATGGCAATTTTTGGGATGTGCATAAATAAATGTATTTACTGAATTGAATATCGTACCCGTAAATGTACGATGAAATCCTTCCCCATCAATTTCAGTAAGCAGTATATCATCTTCTTCAATGCTAGTATCAGCTGCCAAAAGTTGCTTTAGCTCTTTGATATCGGCATTCGAACTGACGCTCAATCCCAATTTGACCTAAATAGCAGAAGATCAAATTATTACTTTTAATTATTTACTCATTTTAAAGATTTCTACAAACTGAATTGCAAATTGTGAGCACTTACAAGGCGAGGTTGTTGCGAGAGGTAAATAATGTTGACATAAACAGGGACTTCCTGTTTAGCCTGAGGAATTGGAAGGGAAACACATAAAAAGGGATCAAAAGTTGCAGATTGACGTCCACATCCTGGACAAGTTAAAGAAGAACGAAATTGTGCCCCAAAAATGTCGTGTATAATAGAATTGTTGCATCTCAGGTGATTTGCTAAAGCCTCTGCTGCTACTTGCTCATCAGGGCGACCAAAATTACTCTAAAAATTAAAAAAAACACCAAATAATTTAGTAAATATTAAGATTTTTGTTATGTAATACAAAATGAAATCTTACTTTGACTGGTTTGTACTTGTTGGAGGCAGCCTGATTCAAATCTTCGTGAAGTCTGTCTAGTAACCACATGAAAAATTCTTGGGCATCGTGCTGTTCGGATCCTCGCCATTGCACGGACCCCTTTTCGATAGCTGACTTAAACCGGGAGGCAACCTCTTCAAGCACGGATGTATTTTGTCGAAGCCATGTGCTTTTCAATACAGCAGCAAGTTCCTCCGTCACTTCCCCCTTTCCATTTTTGATCCAATGTTTTCTGCGAAGGTCGCTTTTGTAGGCATCTGTAACTAGGTACTTAGCAAGGGCATCAGTGTGAGACAAACATTGAAGTACAGCGTTGATGAAGCAAGTATTTCCTTGATTTTTTAATCCAACGGCTCCTGGGACAAAACCGGGTGGAAATCCTACGGAAATAAATACGTTTCAATTTTGGTTAAAACAGAAGAACTTTGTGGAAAAATGAAGTATTTTTGGGGTCCAATATATTTGTCTTTAGTTACCTGAGTTATTAGGCAGTGTAGAGTTAGGATCACAATTGTGTCCATTTGTGAGAGGTGCGGAAGGGTCCCTAGTGGACTTTCTCCTAGTACTCTTACTACGAACCAAAGTGAGAAAAATGTTTCGAACAAAGCTCCCATTGACATTCTCAGAAGCGGGTCCAGTTTGACCACTTTTTCGAAGAAGAAGGCCTCGCGGTAGTGTGAAAGAACGACGCAGATTGTTCCTCGCATGGTTTGTAAATGAATTTGAGTTGTTATTAATATTATTCTTGCTAGCACTACCACTACTCGTCGTACTGTTTGGATTATTGTTGTTCCCCAATGTCAGAGTTGCAGACTTTTGAGTGATGATATTTGGTTTTGTGTTATTAAAAAGCATTTCTGAAGAGGATAGGATTTCATCGTTGCGACAAGTTGCATCTTCGCTAATTGTTGAGCTTTCTTCAGGTAAAGATAATAAAGGTAATGTTTCCCCCGATTTGACTTTCCCTTCGATGGGGGCGGAGGGAATCGTCGCTGCTGTTTCTGCCGACATTTCTCAAAACTTGTGACCAAACTATTAGGACTACGTAGTAAACTGACTGCGTCTCGACAACTTATAGCAACATTACAAATGCGGCTAATGCTACCGATTTTGCAAAAATTTTTCGATTTTCCTACTACTGCTATAAATTCAGGTTTCACTCTGATATTTGTCTCGTCTAAGAAGGAGGATACGTTTTGGAAACTCGTTTCGGCCGTCGATCTCTTCATGTAGCTACCTATCTTCTCTTGTCAGAGGAGGTTGTTGTTGTCTTATTATGTGACTTGCCAACAAGTACTCAACGTCAATTCACATCTAAAACAAATCAATAATATTAGTTGTAAATTTTTAATTTATCCAAAAATACACAGACAGGAGTTATTTAACCTTTAATAGACACTTACTAGCTTTCTTTTGTTATCAATGGAAGAAAGGGACAAATTTAAACAAACTCCAGTGGAAAGTCCATTACTGATCTACTGTGGTTGTCGACCCATTTTCGTTTCTGTGAAATAATTAGAAATGAGTGAACATTAAAGATGAGTCATACGCACACAACTGTAACATATATTCTGCTACTGCTCTAATTTCACTGACACAATTCCAAAAATCAATTCTATTCCAACGAACCTGTATCATTGATGACTGTTTCTGGAAATTGGTAACTTATTTCACCTTCGATTTGATATAGCTCACTAGTAAAGGTGTTTTCCAGTCAAAATAAACCACGATAAGCGGAAGGAGTAACAAATTATGATTGAACGATGGAAGGAGTAAGAAAAAATAGACAAACGAACTGGTTCATAAATCTAGTGTCTAGACAAAAATCCAACATTCATTATTTGTAAAAAGTTTGAACGAAGTCAATTAGAATTAAGTTGCGATCATTATTATTGTAGTGATGTAGGTGCTTACCTATTAGAGTATAGTATAATATAGTATCCCTTAATCAGCGATAAAATTGAGCAAAAGATCCAGCTGCAACAAACTTCTTTAAGTATTGTTTATTGACCCATTCTCTGTAACATAAAAATCATTAACAATTAAAATGTTGTCCGGCTTAAATTGAATTGAATTAAATTATTAGTTTAAAACATTCTGTGTTATTGTTTGTGTAATATTGTATTGTACGTATAGTTTTTAGCGAATCTAATTGTAGATTAAGGTAAGACGTTGCGACGTCATATTTTTTATATGGTGACTAATACTCATACCATTCTATACGGTATGAGTCATAAATGAATTAAATAAATAAGATTAAGTGAATTAAATAAGAATGCTAAATATTGTAAACATGATTTTAAATCACATCTTAATCCAATTGTGTTTTTTCATACAAAAACAAAGACTAGTTATGAAATGAAGCTACACTTTTTGTGTATTTACTGTCTTTAAAATATTTGATTGATTGATTGTTATTGTTACATAGATTTTCCATTTCGTCATTTGGCCGGATTTAAAAAATTTATTTCAGTTAGCAATAACTAAAAATCCAATTATAAAATAAAAATATTGCACAACATAAGAATTAATAAAAAATTAGCGAAAAATGTACCAGAATTAAGAAATTTTTCATTCCGTTGTCCGTTTTTTGAAATTTTTGAACACAATATGCGGATGGTAGATTTTGATGTGTCTATTGACAATAATACAGGACAGGCAGACTTTGTACTAGAAAAGTTCATCTGCTTCTGTCTGCCACTCAGTCCTTGGAGTGAGCTTATTTTTATCTGCATACGGCAGTAGCAGTAAATGCAGATTAACTTTTTTGTTGTAAATATGTAAATGTTAAACTGTTGACTGCACTTTTATTCGCAATATGACAAATTATAAAACAAATATTGTTGATGTCAGATGTTGACAGGATGGGCAATCAGTAGTCGGACATTTTAATTCTAATTAATATTGTTGGTGTTGATTTAATTAGTCATTTAGTAATTACACTTATACTCATTCATTATTAAATTAACTATAATAGAACACTTTGACTTTAATCATTTAATAATAACACAAGAACACAATAATATGCACTGATGATTACTTATATTCGGTAAAACACAGCTGACAACAGTACTGTAATTAAATACAAAGACGATTATAATTGCATTGAAATTGAATGAAACAGTTAGTTTTTTAGTGTAGGGTTTACTTTACAGCAAATTGTTAGCTGTTTGTCAGCAAGCACAGCACAGTCAACAGTCAGACACAGTCAATAGAAGAGTAGTTTAGCCCATACACATACACGTACACTAAACAAGGTACTGTATATAGGTACCTAATATTATATAGCAGGATATATGCATATTATGTCTATAATAATATTATAGTACATTGGTGCATATACCCACCCAATTGCAAATGTATATGAAGGTATATGATATAGGTATAGCATACATGGCGTAGGATCGCAGTACTCAACTATAATATAACTTTCTCTATACACTATTGTATATTTATGTACCTTTATATAAGGTATATGCTGGGTACGCATACTCACCTATATATTTGTACGCACTATGTATAATATAACCTACCTATATTATAATATTGGCTTCACATACGTTCACGTTGTAAGTGTATGACTATTTTATGTCTACTCAACATCTATAAGCCGACTTATAACATTTCAGACTGGATATTTTGTACTACTTTGACTGTGTCGAAGGTAAAGTATCCGTATATTAATGAGGATAATAGTCGATGCTGTCTATAAATTGAGCAGTAGAGCGCGACTTAACTACATACGCACAGTTTAAGCTTTAGTGCATAAACTTTAGTGCACAATGCCCCGTGTATTTTTATGTTTATTATGCCATTTAATGTGTATATGCAAACAATTGCAGTGTTAGTAGTACAGCATAGTTAAATTAATTAATTCCAAAATTGCAATTGCAAAAATAATGATAAGTCTTTACTACTGCTTAAATAGTTACTAACGTACTATTGTATAGATAGAGTAGCTTTCTTTAATGATAATAATAATAGATGTTATATGCGCCGTA
>JAQFYC010002409.1:0-25852 GCA_034694165.1 Tomocerus mixtus
ATTGCTAGCCTAAACAAAGTGGGGGGGAACAGTTGTCAGGGGAATTTTACATTTAAATCATATACATGTTTCAACAAAGGTAGTACATAAATATCATACATCATACATGGAACGATTTAATATACACTATATTGTACCATATTTTTGTAGATAACATGGAAAAGGTTTTTCCCGTTTAAAAATTTAAATTATCTGAAGTTTTTACCAGTTATTGTTAAAAATTACAGCTACAGGACGATTTACTTTAAACTTTCACATATGGTCTTGCATATATAGTTATACAAGACATGTTGTTTTGTGCATTTTTTCTGAAGATAGAAATCAGCAATACCTACTAACTATTTTTTGGTATAAAATGATATTTGCTAAGAAACGCGGAAGTCTTGTCAATCACTCCCAAGTGAAGACTTGCTAAATCAAATGTAAATGAAAATATTCGTTTTATTTAACTTCAACATGTTTAGCGATATCACTTTTTTTCTCTACAAAGTAAATATCAAAATTGCTGGGTTCTCCGGAACATATCCATTTACTTGGGATTTTAAGCTTCTAAACAGAGCAATAGAAACCAAAAAATGTCATCTAAAGTTCATCGTTCAATTTTTGATTCTGGTAGTCAACTTAGTTTATCTGATCATTAGATTCAAAATCGAAAATTGGGAGGAAAATGGTTACCCCGTTTCCTATTACTATCTACATGTTGTGCATATTTTGATGTGTGCATTATTTTCTGCTACTGGACTTCATGCTTTGCTTATGACTGCACGAGATGGTCCGGAAATATACAATATCGTTCAGTATTACACAAACTTTAAAAGTAAGTACTAATCTAGAGCCAATTTTCAGCCTAGTCAACTAATTTGTAACGATTTTTGCTTTCTAACTAAACTTAAAGCTTTGTTGAATATTTATCCTATTTTCAGAGCGTTTCTGGACGAAAAATCAAAGTTTGTTGGATTGGTGCCTTTTTATTCAAATATTAGTGGCCTTAGCTGTCACAGGGATTCCAACATTAGTATTTATTACATTTGTCATGTCACCATACGACTTTCCGCCATTTATCCTTTCAGTATTGCCCATGGAATATCAAACATTTTTCATATTCCTGCCGTTCCACATTATTTACTCTTGGTTGATATTCTGCGGCATGTGCTCACTTGGAGTACAAATTGATATTATTATCTTGCATTTCGCTTCCGAAGTAAAATTATTGCGTGATGAAATGAATGGACAGAAGGAAAGCTACTGTACAAATGATAGTCTGCGCCTGGATGTGACAAACTTGCAAATCACTTACAGAAGTATTCAAATTATATACCTATTCGTAAATAGATATTACAGTGATGTACTCTATGTTATGCAATTCCTAATTAGTCGAATGATCATTTTATTTACATTTGTTCTCATAGCACACTTGGAAGCATTGTATATTCATATGCTAATTGCTATACTTGCAGGAAATCTGATTTCCATTTTTGGCTGGTATTTTTACTTGGAGTGTTGCAGTTTATTGCCAAAATATTCCAAGTTATGTACTCAATCTTGGAAACATTTAAAATTTCAACAGAATGAGGATAGAAAAATTATGTCTAAATTTAAAAAGTCGTGCCCTGTTCTTGTGATAAGAATTGGGTTATTTACCAAAATTAAAAAGTCGAGCGTTCTTCGATTTTTGATGAATTCTGCTCAAGGAATTGCTAAGGCACTCATTACATTTAAATAATAAATGAAACATGGCTAGTTTTTAAACGTGCGACACACATTTACCTTTTTAGAAAAGTATTCGGTAGCCATAAAATTGAGATTTTCATCGAATAATATATAGCTCACCTTTGCCACATTTAAGTTGCAAAATAACAAACAATTACACGTTGTAACTTCGAAAGAAAATATGTCTTCAAATTACAGTGTTAGTAAAAATAAAGTTTCTTCCCGGTTTTTAATTTTACATTATTGACAGACATTCTAGCAGTAATAAATATAGGAAAATTTTGGCTTAACTGATTTCCATCGTCGTAAAACACATTAGTGCAATTACTAGCTTAGCTCTCTTATTTGGAATAGTTTACCGCATCATTTATATATGGCTTTACAATTTTTCTAACCTCTAATTACCTCGAAAATATATAGTTGCATAATACTTTTTGTAAACCAGTAGTGCAATGTGAAGGTTCGTGTATATCATTCAATTATGAACACCCACTACAATTATTTCTGTTTGTTATTATGCGACACTGTATAATTTGTAATTAAAGAAAGTTAAAGTAGAGGTGCACGTATTTGTATAATATTTACTTAATTTATGTTATGTATATGTAAAGTGAAATTGAATAATTGGAAATGTGAACGATGATAAATACTTTCTTTTACCAAAGTGTCCATTGTGTAAAAAATGTATGCATCCAACTTGAAATACTATAATTGTATTAAACTAAACCTTTTATACTATGCATGTTGTGCTTAATATAAATACAACAGGACATGATGGGGGAAATGAATGTACTGTGGATGTACTCATAAAACGCTTAATTACCTGTAGTATCTTTTGATCTGTCTTTTTTTAAACCTTACCCAGCCATTGATATATAATGGCATATACCTATATAAATTTTCTTCCTCATCTTATATTATATAATTATGACAAAAAAAATCTGATTTTTATGTGAGAAACATGTAGGTATAATTAATAAGAAATACTTTTATACTATAAAGTATGTATATTCTGACAGAAAGTGAAATCGTCCTTGTGTCCAACGGCCAACCTATTATGATACAATTGTCGGTTGTCTTATATCTGTACTCAAGAAAAAATGAATTAACAATAAAATGAATGTTATGCAATACACAATTATCTAAACATTTTCAATGGGCGATTGGAAAGCGTAGCAATAGTGCTAAACTGATTAACAATAATTCATGGGGAATAGACAGGTGAGCAAATTTAATTATTTTCTCGTCATTATTGTTTTTGCAGGCCAGGTAATTAAAAAGCATTAAATAATCGATGTAAACCACAGAAGAAAATAAAATTTGTTTTTACTTTAACGTGAAATAGTATTTGCCAATTAATGTATTATATTTTTTGTGTACTTATTTGTAATTTTCTAGGCTGCTGAGTGGTTTAAAAGTTAATCAACTGAAACCATTAGCACAATGCTAATTAAGGCGTTTATTTTCGGACTTTGTGTATTTCAACATGAGGGTGAGAAGATTATTTCTTGATCTTGTAATATAGCTATAGTCATCATTCTCATCATACTAAAATATACGGCGAGATATTGAAAGTGCTGTTTATGTTTTTATTGTTTCTATTTCCTCAGCTTCCGGATCATTTCATTATGCAAACTCGGGTGAGGATGGGAACGAACAGGATTTATTGGACGAGTTCTTCGACGCAGATAACCAAGATGTAGAGCAGTGGAAATCCAGGACTTTGGGTATGCAGTAGTTCTCTAATTACTAAATACCTTAAATTTATGAAATTAATCGCGACAAAATAATAAAATAAATACCACTTTTCGGAAAATTGGCACGCATTTTCATTTAAGCGAAGAATCAATATCTTAAATATGGGAAATTCTATTTGTAGTCACAAAATCAAAATATTATAAACTAATGAACATTATTCACGTATTGATAATTTTTTAGATCGGGCGGCGACTACTTGCGAAGATATGGATTTTACAGATTTCAATATTACGCTTCAGGGTGCTCCTCGCAAAGCCTCTTTGCTAACCGATGATGGATTTGTAAGTTAATTCCCGCGTGTACATTTAATCTAATTACCCACTGTCCTGCACATACGCTGTCAGTACTTTTTACTAGGGAATTTTAGCACATAGAAAAGAAAATGGGGTTCACATTGAACTTAGTATACACGAATTATGAAATCCCATATTGTGTGTGTTATATTTGCTATTGGGTCAGATTAAAATTCGAATACATTTTGTTCTCCCGTCACTTTTTTATTTGCATTTCAGGTAGACCTTTTTGCCTGAAATGACTAATGCTTTACGTAGAACATTATTGCATCATATTATAACATTGTAGATCATTGTAAATCAACAATAATTTTTAAAACTGCAGTCCAATTATGTTTTCAATATTATTTATTTCAGTTCAACTGGTATCAAGCCGAATGTTGCTGTCGAAGTCGTGACCAGCATTTAGCAACAATGATGTCAGTAGCTGATGCGATAGCACTTTATGAAGCTGTTGGGTTGGCAACTATTTCATGGGTGGATGCAAACAGCTTTACTGGAGAATGGAAATCTTTTTTGACTGACCAGGCAATAGATGAAGATGTCTTTGCAGGTGGATCTTATCCAAGGGGAGGCAAAGACAGATGCGGTCATTTGGACAAACCTGCTCATTTAAGTACTTACGAAATGGTGGCTTACAAATGCGGATCTGCAACAAATGAAAAATTTATTTGCGTAGACCGAGAGGAAGGCCTTGTAGGTAAGTTGTCAGAACTAGTATATAGTACAATTAACTTAATTAGGGTATTTAAGACTATACGCCTGGAAACATATGCCTCATTCATCATTTTTCAACTGGTTTTGTAAACCTTGTTTTCAATTTTAGACTCCTGTTTCAGTGATTGGAAAGGTGAAGGGGGGTTTGCCCCTTGCGCCAAGGCGACCCTTATCGACTATGCTGACCATAGGGTTTGTCCAAAACGTAAGTTTATCCATAGAAACAATTAACTCTCTAATTAGCATAATAAATTGTTAGAATTAAGATTTTAAGTGATAAGTAAGTTGCATTTTGTGTGTTAATTGTCTCTAATACATCTGGACAATGTACAGATAATGCCAAATTAATTTTGCATTCTCTGTGATAAATCTTCCTATATTATTTTCATTAGTGGCTACACCTGAGACGTGCGCCAATCTACAATTTAATGAAATCGAACTAAACGATGGGCGAATAGGAATGATTAGCGAGTCTGCAGCATCTGTGAGTATATTATGAATAACAGTACTATATTGAAGCTATTCTTCAAATTATTTGATAGATTGGAGTAGCAAGATATTACTCACTCTTATCCTACACCTATTTCAATTAACCTGTAATATTATTTATTATTTGACGTTGATGTACTAATTTTTACCAAACTAATTTTTCAGTTTCACTGGTATGGTGCCGAATGCTGTTGTCGCAGCAGAGGTTGGCATTTGGTGAGTGTAAAAGACAACGCTGACCTTAAAGCTCTCTGGTATGCTACCAAAAATGATGATGAAATCTCCTGGGTGGATGCAACTTCCTTTTCCGGAGAATGGAGGACTTTTTCAACAGACTCCATTATTGACACGGGTCTGTTTACAGATCAGAAATTAACAAAGGACCCGCCGGCAGATTATTGTGGAGAAATTTCTTATGAAAGTGGTGGATACAAAATAAACCCTGTACCATGCAAGAAGCAAGACAGCGATCTTATTGTTTGTGAGCAAAGAAAAGAAACTTTAACAGGTAGGGTTTACAAAAAACGTAATGTTTTTATTTAAAAAATGCCAAAACATTTTGTATTTGAATGGAACAATGAAAACACAAGTGTTTCCACACAAAAATACCGTACTCTTGTCTCCATTTGGTGGTACAAATGAAAAACGGCGCATCCTACTGAAATATCATACATACTGCGTTTTACAGATAATTTACAGATAATTTACAGATAATTTAAGTACTTGGATGTGCAAACTTAAACTTTGTCTGTAGTTTATCCATTTGGTATTTGGAATTGCACACTTGCAATTTTTATGCCATTTAAAGTTGTATTCGTTATTTAAAACGTTTTATTAAATTTCAGATAACTGTTTTCGTTCCTGGGAAGGAGCAGACGGATTCGCATCTTGTAATAAACACAGTCTTGACGACTTTGGGTATTCCAGGAAGTGTCCCTTAGGTAATGTTGAAATTAAAACTAACGTACAATACGTTACCTACTTACGCTAAGCTAACACGTTGCTTTTCATTTGTATTTTATTATCCACATCCATATCCATTATTAAAATGTCCTTTGTTAACATTAGTGGGAAGCAATACACATTGTGACGCATTGCAATTTAAACAAGTCTCAATGAGAAAAGGCGACCATGAAACAAACGGATATGTTACACAGACAGCGGAAGAGGTCAGTATTTATTTATACTACAATAAATTATACAATTGTATAAATTATACAATTGCTTGTATACAGTGAAACTCACGATAACACTGTGTTTCATGTAAGATTGTGTTCCGGCATATTTTCATTACTAATTATTGTGCCAAAATAATTATATTTAATGTTGCATATTATATTTATTTAAATATTTGTCAGCTCAACTGGTTTGGCGCCTTTTGTTGTTGTCGCAGTCGTGGGTGGTTCTTACCTGAGGTTGTCAATCACACCGATTTAGATTCTATTTATCAGGCTACCAACTATGAAGGTGTAGTTGGCTGGAGTGATGCCCACACATTAATACACGAGTGGACATCCATTGCTACGGGGATGGCGGTGAATGCGTTGGCGTTTGAGCCTGGACAGAAGACACCGAGTACAGAAGCAAGATGCGGCCAATTTATAGAAGTCGACGGTACCCACAAAACTTACAAACTCAAAGATGTTGAATGCAGCCTGAAAGAGAAAAGGAACCTTTTTTGTGAAGAGAGAGGAATTGAGACGTTTCCTGGTAAACATTATTTTATTTTTGTAAAAATATGTTCGAGAAATTGATTTACTTGATTGTGAAACTTTGATTGTTTTATGCTATGCTGACTCATGAGGGTAAAAATAGGGATATTGTAATTTGCACCCCCTGGAAGAGTTCAAACTGCTAACCCCGTTCACCCCCTTGCGTTTTTTACAAATCTAGTCTAATCTAACAAAATAGAGACAGGGGGTGAGCAGGATGAACTCTCTTCTAGGGGGTGCAATTTAATAAGTCCCGTAAAAATAACAATAAATGCAAAAAATTTAACTTTTACATTGCTAACTTTAAAAATAAAAATAAACTAACAGTGTATAGCATAACCAATTAAAAATAATTTAGAACTATTTCTAAATGCATTTACATATTTAGTGAGTTTGTTTACAAAATTCTAACTCTTTCATATTATCTAATAGATAGGTTCCCCTTTTTTGAATTTCAGATAACTGCTTCAGTAATTGGGACGGTGACGATAAATTTGCGCGTTGCTCTCAGGCGGCTATAAAAGAATTTGCAGAATCGAGAAGTTGTCCACTTGGTAACAATAACATGTTAAAGTTGCTTTTAATCAGCTAAAATTAGGTTGAAATAATATAAATAATTAGCTGCATTAAAATATTTACGTTTCAAAAGAATATTTGACAAATCTTTTGTCTTATTTGTTTTAACTTTATTGCAATTGTAATATTTTTTGCTAATTGAAATATTTGTGGAATGAATATTAAAATTAAATATTGTATTTACCACGTTGTTTTCAATAGTTCCGCCGCCCACAACCACCACGACAACTACAACCTCAAAACCAACACCTAGAAGAATTTATCCTTCTGGACTTGGCCCGTGGGGTCCCATAATGGGTCCATGGGGACCATTTGCTCCTCCTGTTTGTGCCGGATGTTTCCCCGGCAAACCTGGGTGCGAAAAGTGTCCTGCAGGAAAAGTGAAAAAAGGGTGTGGGGCATGTTCAGCTGGAAAGAAGAATTCTAAGGCATGTGCTGGATGTCCCGGAATTATGCCAGGTTCCGGATGTAATGGATGCTTTAAAGGAGGGGCTGGTCCTGGATGTGCTGGATGTGCTAAACTAGGAAAAACCGCTGGAAGCAGTGGCTCTCTTCCCGCAAAACCCTTTCCTTACGGCAGTTTTGACGAGCATTTCCACAATGCTCCTGTAAATATGTATTCATTTTTGGGTGGCCGCTAATCTAGAGAAATGTTGTTTAATTAGGGGAAGGGAGGTAAAGTGATTAAGTACTTTAAATGTAAATAATAAATGTAATGTGTAACCAATAAATACATTATTTTTACAATATATTGCAATGTTCCAAAGGATGAGCCTACTGTCCGGCAATTTATTGAAAGGATAGGCTAAATACATATGAGAAATAGCAAAATTCAGTGCCACTCACAATTTTCATAAGTTCATTCGCTGTATGTGAACGAACAAATATTATATTATGTAGCTATGCTTACCTGAATTGCACTTAGGTACTATATTATAGGCATATACTACGTAAAATATATATGCATTGAATAAATCGAATATTCAATACATTACATTATTGTTCAATACTTTCTTTTTTAAAGTATCTATTGTGTTAAATATGAACACACCTACTTACAAATAATTAAGTACATCATTTCGTTCTTTGCGTTAAAATTGAAAACATTAAGAAATAGTTATAAATGTACATATAATATCCATCAGTACGCATGATACAAATTAAAATGCATTAGGTAGATTTATATAAATGCTTATTTATTTCTTTTACGATTTCTGGTGACTTTTAAACCATAAATAAACGTAAGGGTGCAATTTGTTTAAGTTTAAATTTACATCAGTGACAGATTGGCATATTTTAGATTGGCAGGTGCTTTAATTAGTTAAGATAATAACCGTAATTATGAAATTTTTACTAGGTGCATATACAAATAAACTAATTAAAATATTTGGATTGCAACACAAATGGAAAGCATATATAACGTAGCAATTTGGCTTTCATATTTTTGCTCATCGGCATATTAGACTACTATGAACTTTCCCAACAAACAACCTCCAAGCACTGCAATGTAATATGTACTAATTATATGCTATGCATTATATTACAAAATAATTAGATATTATGCAACGGCATTGTAATAACAATGTAAGTCTCAAATACTATTATTCCTCTATTGTAATCAATGTGTCACCATATACAGATAGAAAGGAGCACTAGACCAGATAAAGAAATTTTGGTGAATTTGACAAGTAGAGAAATTAACTTTTTATTGTATTTAAATAATGGAATCCTAATTTAGGCATTAAATCAACTATTTACTTAAAGTAGATTAATTATGAAGCTATATATCCACAGTAAATATATAAATTAAACAGAATTTTTACGAATTTTTACAGGTGTCCAAAAAAGAACACTGTTACTAATAATAAAATGTTTATCAAGATAATTATATTTGGCGTATGCCTAATCCACCACAAAGGTACAAACAACTTTCTTGGTTAGAGATTATAAACTTTGTTTGGTATTTAATTTTGATTACTTTGTTTGTTGGTGAATATTGCTAATTACACTTACTTATGAAAAGGAAAACGGATAGTAATTTTTACTGTGTATAATTTTCTGTTTGCTCAGTATCTGGAAGCTTTCACTATGCAAACTCAGGTGAACATGATCGTGAGCGGAGTGGGAACTTTCACGAATACCAAGATGTATTGGATGAATACTTCGAGGCAGATAGGCAAGACATAAATAAATGGAAAGCCAGGACAATAGGTAACCAACCATTACAGGCGTATGATATTACTTTAACCACCTGTAGTCTAATACCTCAAGTAGGCTAAACATTTTCAGGAATTTTTAGAAGTTTTCCAAAGCATAGAAACATATGGTTCCAACAACTTTCAAAAATTAAAATTCATTATTCATAAATTATATAATTTATCTATTTTGCATTTAGCGCAGGCATCAAGTACTTGCGATTCTTTGGATTTTGTAAATATAACTGCTAATCTTCAGGGAGTTGACCAAACAATCTCAATGGTCGTTGATGACGTTACGGTAAGTCAATTACATTTTTAATGAATTAAGAAAACAAAAAGATTTGCCACAAAGATATAGTCTAAACGCATACATACATCTTAATAAGGTAATTTAGTATTTCAGAAGAAATTAATATTCTCAAAAATATAATTATTTATTTTAATGCGTTCATTTCAGTTCAATTGGTATCAAGCTTCGTGCTGCTGTCGAAGTCGTGGTATGCAATTAGCCACAGTGTTGAATGCAGCAGACGCGCAGGCGCTTTATGAAGCTACGCAATTAGCATCTATTTCGTGGGTTGATGCAAACAGCTTTAGTGGGGGGTGGAAATCGTTTTTGAAAGATGAGCAGATAAGTGAAGATGCCTTCATTAGTCAAATATATCCTGAAATTGGCAGTAATGATCAATGTGGGCATTTGGAGAAACGTGCAAATGGAGACAGTTTTGAGGTGGGAGGATCCAAATGTATAACACCATTAGAAGGAAAATTTGTTTGCGTCGACACGCCCGAAAACCTAAAAGGTAAGCTGTCGGAACGAAATACTTATACCCTACTGCGTAATGCGAGCAAAATGGAGGGACGATTTAAAATATGTTGTAGACCTTTAGTGAGTGTTTGCTTAATGTTTTTTTGGAAAAATATGGGAGGGTGAAATATTAGACTGATACATGATATTTAAAAGGCCTGCTAGCAAAAATATTAATGGGTGTTTCAATTTATTTCTAAAACATTTTCATATTAACTTTATTTTAAAAGATTTCCATTCATTTCAATGCATTTTTTGCCATTAATTTTAGGGAAATCAATTCTCCGTTTTTTTCACACACAGAATCTTTAGATTTAGTTGTGAAATTTCATTTGCAAATTATTGTAGTAGGTATGTGTACTAAATATAGTAGTGACATATTATGTTACATGTCAGCGTATGCAATATTATTTAATTTGCAATCTGTGTAATGTATGTTTCCTATTTTAGATGACTGCTTCAACGATTGGCAAGGGAAGGGTAAGTTTGCCCCTTGCGGTCAGCATACTCTTGTTGATTATGCCAACCACAGGGTATGCCCAGAACGTAAGTGCAAAATAAACTGCTCGAAATAGTTCAAAGTTATGCCAAATGAGATTCTGATATTTAGAAACAACCGTTTGAAAAGTTTTGTAGAGTAAATAAATGTATTCTGGCTTTTCTATAATTAAACTTTATTTTCTTTAATTTTGAATAGTGGCAACGCCGTCTTCTTGTGACGCTCTGACGTTTAATGAAATCGAACTGAATGATGGGCGAATAGGATTCGTTTCCCATGGCGCTTCATCTGTAAGTTTCAAAATCGTATATAAATAGGAAACCATAAACTATTCACCATCAGTTTTCAATTTTCACACTCAGTCCGCCTCAAGTTTTCAATATTTTGTCTGCCTGCGTTTGTTTATCATTTTATTTTGTAAAATCTGCACTTAGCACAATTATTGGTATGTTTAATAATATGTATCAGGAAATAATCTCACACACTTCGTTACCAGGTTTGCTAGATACCATAATTTATATTATAATCATCTACTGGGTGTATTTAAACTGCATGTGCAGCTTTTATTTTTCTGGCGATAAACGTATTGTAATAATGCTGAAATTTTGGAGGAACAAATAATTTAATTAGCAAAAATGGCAAACAAAAAGTTTAAGCACATAATTCAGCATACACTATAGTATATTGGGTATTGTACAAGATATTTATTTACGATATCTTTACAAATTTCGCAAACAAGTGAGATGCTTCCGACTTCCCCTGCAAGCTACTTTCCACTATCCTCAAACCGTAATAATATTATATCGAAATTATTTTTTCAGTTTCACTGGTATTCTGCCGAATGTTGTTGCCGCAGTAAAGGTTGGCATTTAGTGAGTGTAACAAACGACGCTGACCTCAGCGCTCTTTACAACGCTACCAAAGATGGCGGTGAAATCTCCTGGGTGGACGCAAACACCTTTTCCGGAGGTTGGAAATCGTTTTTGACAGAGACTGGTATTGATGCGAGTGTGTTTACAGATCAACAATTACCGGATCAGAGTCCAGATAATTGTGGAGAAATAGTTGTTAAAGAAGAGAAATACGAGATAAGAGCCGTCCCATGCAGCCAGCAAGATAGTGATCGTATTGTATGTGAGCAAAGGATAGAAAAATTGAACAGTAAGTCGGAATTAAAATTGACAGAATATTGATCAGCGTATTTACTTGGAATTTGCTCAGAATGTGGATGTTGTTATTCTGTTGTAAATTATATAACTACAAGGATTCCACACTTATTGCGATTTCATAATATCGAGTAAATCTTGTATTTGTAATTATTTAGGTACCTATTTGACATTCATTTTAAATTTAAATTTCAGATGACTGTTTTAGTAAATGGGAAGGAACAAAAAGATTTTCATCTTGCAACAAACACAGTCTTACGGATTTTGGGAAATCCAGAAAATGTCCATTAAGTAATATAAAACTTTATTAATACATTTTTCTGACTTTATTAGTTTTTAGATGCATTTATTATTAAAATGATCCTTTTTATTCTCAGAGGGAAGCCAGACACATTGTGAGTCATTGGAATTTACACAGGTCTCAGTGACCAAAGACGGAGAACAAATAAACGGGCATATTTCACAGAATGCGGAAGATGTAAGTTATCTACCATCTACTCTAATAAATGCAATATTATTATGTAACCCTTGCGTTGTGGTTTATTTACTACGATAACACAGAAACACAATAAGGTTGCCTTCACGCAGCCCAAATTTAACTATTAAATCATTAATTAATAATACTTACTGTAGTAATTACATGATTATTAAATATTTCTCAGCTGAACTGGTTTGGAGCTTTTTGTTGTTGTCGCAGTCGGGGGTGGAACTTACCGGAGGTTCTCAAACAATCCGATTTAGACTCCATTTATCAGGCCACCATTAGTGACGGTACAGCTGGATGGACAGATACCAATACTCTCTTACACGAGTGGACATCATTTTTCAACGGAACTACATTTGACCAATCACTGTTTGATAATGGAATTAAAATACCAAGTGCAGAAGCGAGATGTGGCCAACTTACAGATCAAGATGGAACTTACAAACTGAAAGATGTAGCTTGCAGCTTAAAAGAAAGTAGAAATCTTTTTTGTGAAGAGAATTCGATAGAACTTCCTGGTAAATATTGTTTTATATTTTTTAAATATGTTAGCAATTGTTATCACAATATAAGTAATTTGCTTTCTTCCTTCAGTATTCGAAAATTAACACATTAATACTATAATTGCCGTATAGTGCACAGTTATATGTACTTACCCCTAATGTGGGATTATTTAGAAAGATGGCTTAATTATTCTTTAAATACATTAATATGCAAATTGCAAATGTATAAAAATAGATTTAAAGTTTTTCACAGTTACAACACTTGAAATTGAGACAAATGTGTTTACATTATAGTCATTTGAATTATTTAATATCACTACAATAAATGTCAGTCTGTCTGTAACCAATAGGTAATGTTAAAAACTTCCATTTCAAATTGCAGATAACTGCTTCATGAATTGGGAGGGTGACGCAACATTTTTGAGTTGTACTCAACCAGCCGTAGCTGAATTTGCGGAAAAGAGAGTGTGCCCAAAAAGTAAGAAAAACATTTTAATGGTGACCTGATGCTCTAAATAACTGTTGACCATTGTCTTAAATTTTTAACCTCATTCACGAATTTAAATATCAGTTGAAATTGACTTTGTAAATCTAAAATAACTCAATTTGAACAAGTCAAATTTTAATGTTGACAAAAATTTGTGCTCATAACAAGCAAAACCGCCATATAGGCACTTTTGGAATTATATATTATGAACCCTATACACAATTACCTCTAATCGTAAAAGAAACAACCTGTAATCACGAGCTTGGAATTCTATAATGTATTAATGTGCTTATTTGATGGGAACAGTTCCAGGGCCCACGACCACGACTACTGTACGAACAACTACAGCAGTCAGGAAACCCATTACTCGAAAGCCGACCACAGAACGCGTTACCAAAAAGGCAATTAAATATTATATGCCTGGACATGGTGGCCCTTGGGGGCTGCCTTTGCTTAACCCATGGGGTCCTTATGCTCCTGGTTGCGTTGGGTGTTTACCTGGAAGTAAACTAGCAAAATGTGCAGCGTGTCCCGGAGTTACGGATAGCGGTAGCGGATGTGGTTCATGTTCTGGACAGAGTGGTGGAGCAGGATGTAGTGGATGTGGGGGCGGTGGGAAGAAAAATTTTGCTGGAAGCAGTGGATCTATTGGACAACAGCCATTTAAATATAACAGTATGGCTGAGCATATCCATAATGCTCCTGTAAATATGTTTTCATTTTTAAATGGTCGTTAACTAGCGGAGGGCAGAGATTTTATTTTTGTTATTAACATAATAGATTAAAATGTAGCGTGGGTTCATATGATTATCTATATAGGTAAATATATGTAGAAAAGTATAACTATAATATAATACTTGGAATGGAAATATAATGTACACGACACCCACAATTCAAATAAAGTTAGTTTACTTTGCAATAAATCACTACTTTTACTTTCATAATATCCTTATTTCCATATCAAGAGCATGATGTGGTATTAAATCCACAATGAAAAATATGGCCCAGGCTGTTTTAAAATTAACTGTGATGACCCTTTTAATTAATCAAGGTAGATAAAGCATCTTTGGATGTGACACAATAAAATAAGGCTTGTACTTTGCTAACTTTAATCATCTGGAGATCTAATCATCAATCTGGATGGACAATGGAGATAATATCATTTTATTAGGTGATTAACATACGTATTTTCTAATTATTGCTTACCTATACAATTTGTTATTTGTTGATTGCTATACACATTGCATATATTGGCTAAAACTATTAGGTAAATAGCTATTCTATTTATATAATGTTCATATTATACTTGGGCTTTATCGTAATATATAAATGTGTTTTTCCATGGTTTCGGTGTTTCCCACTTTCCACTCCAAAAGTTTGGACTTCCGGGATGATCGGAAAAGTTCTCATGGGAATTGGGAAGGCCATGATTAATATTACATGTATTATAGCTTTTCCAGAACCTTTCCACTTTTTTCAACTTTTCCACATTTTGCTAAAAAATAGACCATCTCGGACGGGAAAGTTGAGAATGTTCACAGGTAGAACGATTCCACCCGAAACCATGGTTTTTTCCTATGTAAATACTAACGTGCTTTTGCCTATCAGGGAACAAAACCTTGTAGTAGTAGTAATACTGCTACCTCATTGAATTTTCAATTCATTCTTTTGGATTATTTCTTATGGCTTTTGCTCCTGTTTTCACGTTCGCACTTATGACATTCGGCCTTTTATTTGTAAACCTTGTAAGATTTGATATAGTAAGATAATTCTTTTGATCAATCTTCATAGAATTGTTGTTAACATAGGTAATAGATTAATCTGATTGTTCCTATGGAAGCTTAAATGTAAGTTCTATTCAGATCTAAAAACCTGCAAATCTTCATTTCAAAAGTACTAGTTTAAAATTCAGCAAAGAAATAAAAAGCCAAAAATTAGTTTCCCTATCAACAGAGGTTAGATGAGTAAACCAGAACCAACCCACAATCAAGAGTTCCCAGGGAAGGTTGCCACTGTCTATATGAAAACAAGTAAAACTACAGCAGGTAACCATTAATAGCGGTAATAAATGTAATTTTCCTTATTTAATAGAAAATATTGTGAGAAGTAAACGTTTTTCAGTTCAAATACAGTTTACATTTGTATAATTAATGATTAATTTAAAATAATAAGCCACATTTTAATATTATTAATATAATTTTAAATTTATTTGGCATAATGCGCAAATTGATTTACATTTTTTTCTATTCTTCAATACAATAATTCACCATAAACACGAAATTGTATCATTAAGCAAAGTGTATTTATTATGTACATGTACAAACTATAAGACACAAGGAAAATTTATTTACAAGCAGAAGCCAATTGTATCAGTTTATTTATTTCCCTTTCAGAGCGTTCAATTCTGTCATTGGTAATCGAATAAGGATTTGGGTGGATTGGGCAACTGTCTGTTTCGTAATTATCCTGAAACCCCCGTTTTTGTGCACCCAGACGATACTGATTAAATAATAGGGTGGGTGATTTATTTAACCCATTTTCATTGTTACCATTACTCTCTTCAAGAAGGCATTTAATTTCAGTTTCTATTCTTTTATTCAAGAATGAGAGACAATCTTCTTGAAGAGTTCTGCTGCCATTTGCGTTCGTAGTCTCACTGCCCAATAATATTAATAGTCCATCTTCTGTTTTCGTAACGTCAGTATTATAATTAAAGTTATGAGCCTTTAGAATTTTCCACTGGTCAATTCTTACACTGTTTCCCGCTAACCCATGCCAATCATGACTAATAGTTATTGGAACATAGCCCACCATTTTTTTATTCTCTGATTTTGAAATGCTATCCAAGTTAGTGAATATAATATCTGATTTTCTCAAAATATTTTGCAATAGTTCACCATTAACATTATCTTCAATAGCTTTTGGGATTTTGTTTAACAGGGAAAATGCGAAATGTAAATCGCCCCCTTGTAGAATGTCCATTTCAGGTAAACCGCCCATCTCCCTAAAAGATTCAAAGTCCATTGCCCAGCCATATCCTGTATGAGGGATATCGCCTACGCCTTCGGGATCTTCTAAATGTTTCCCATGCACAACAGAATATCCAAACGAGTATTCTGTTCTTAAAACTTTGTTTTGAGGTGGGGTACCCAAAAAATTTGCTTTCTCAAAAATTTGGACAACTAAATATTTTTCTAGTTCTTTGATGGTCAGAGATATCCAATTTCTTTCCTCAAAAATAATATCCGCATCCAACCAGGCGACCCATTTGGCACCCACGGGCAATTTTTCTACTGCAATATTGAAAAGATTTTCTTTCATCCAGTAAATTGATTTTGATTGAAGTTGAATATGGTTCGGGTTGTTTGAATCAGTTACTTCAAACTCTGATTGATTTAATGCTGGAAACAGACATTCAATTGTAATCAGATTGGCACCAGTTTCGTTCATGTGGGCAGCAAATTTGTAGTAGAGATCGTAGTCCCGTTTAAAAGAGGTTGGATTAAATACTGCCGTTACGACATAGAACCCCTTTTCGGGAACAATGTCCTCCAGAATCGAATCTATTAGCATTTAAATGTGAATTATTTTAATCAAGTTACAAAAATATTTTTATGCATTGAAATGTTGTAGTGGAGTTTTGAAAACTATTAATTATATTATTCTTTTACCTTCTCCGTCAGCAGCTGCTCCATTTAGACTGATTGTCAGTATACAAAATACAAAAATTATGTTAGCTGCCCAGAGACAAATTGTTGATTTTTGAAACATTTGAAATTGTATACTTATACAAAAAAAAATTAAAATTATAATTAATTTTCGCTCAAAATTGTGAAACAGACGCTAAATAATCGTTGCAGCAACCAATTGCGAGTTTTTTTCCTTTTATATTTGGGTATGCTAGGAGATTAGTGATACTAGACTAACTAGACTTAAGTAAATACATTATCAACACCCTGTTGCTCTGCTGCTAATTATATTTCTCATTAGTTAACTTCAACGGATTCCTTACTAGAGGTATAATTAAGGAGTTAATTAACTTGTTGTTTTGTTAATGGCAATTATAACTTGACCTTGACTATTTAGAAGAGCATATTGCACACACACTGGCGTATATATTGTGGAAAACCCCTGTTCACGTGGATTGATAATAATTATTTACTGCTTTCCAAAATTATGTATCTGAACCAACATTATATCCTTTGATTATCGATATGATTATATCCGTATATTGTTTAATAATCTCAGGATAAACATAATAACATTATGCTGTGTTCCGGTTTGATCTATTATTAGTGCAAACTATTGTTTGTCCAACTAATAATTATAACATTTGCAATTACTTATGATTATATAATTAGTCAATTTAGCAAAGAATGACAATATTCAGGTATTCACTAATGGGCATTCCGAAATACAATTACAATTATTACTCACGTAAGTTTCAACGTAGCATTTTATATATAGCAAAGGATTGAAGGAAATAAGTGGAAGGAATGAATGACTAGAAGAAATCAGAACTGTATATCTAATTAAATGTATATAAAAATATTATGGCATATGTTCGTTAAAGTTACTAAAAAATACTGAAAACTAATTAGTGGACTTATAAGAAACATAATTTTTTGCAACTACGTGTAGAGGTACATCGAGTTCAAGTGCTCTATAATTGTGATGTAATTATATTTATATTTCAAGTAGATTATACCAAACAATAGATGAATGCAATGTAAGCTAAGCATATTTTAATTGTACATCCATAATTTATATCATTGATTTTGTAAGTGCATTTATTTTTCGCGACATATCTTTTACATTTTACTCTTACTTTGATTATCTATTGACGTTTGCAAAAACCATATCTTATCAAATAGTTGATTAGCGCCTGTATAGATAGTCATTGTAAGCTGCGGCCAAATAAAATACAACTGAAACAGTTATGGGGGCATTAAATACAGATAATTGCTAGATACCTGAACAAAACTCTTGGCAATTGTGTTCTTTTATTAATTGTTGCTTAAATTAAAGTTTTTTGTATACAAATTTAATAGCTACTAAAGTATATCTTTTGTATATCACTATTACGAGTCTGAAAATGTCGAATTTGCAGGCGATCGGAGTTTTATTTCTTGTGGCATTAGTGGCAACTGCCACTGCATTTTCAGTAGAAAATTTTGCTGAGGAAGAATGGGAAGAGTTTAAGGTATATTTAAGAATTATAATAATTTTTTGAATTTCCTTATTTATTATTGCAATATTTTCTGTTCAATATCTTATTAAACTCTCATTTAGCTTATTCGTATAATATTTATACATTCAGCTCAGTTTGATAGAACAAAACAACTTGTAAAGTTTCTTAACATTATAAATAGAAAAGTTAACGTATACGTTTGCGAAAATGATTATTCTGTTTTGAAACGAAATGTTTGGTGAAAAAAGAGCAATGTCAAATATTTGACAAAATTTTACAATTTTTGCGGCTAATTTTAAATGAGCAATTATTTTTGTTTGTCATTTATCACGTTGGTAAAAGTGCACAGGCTACAACTATACACGTGTCTTAGCTACAACCTTGATAATTTCACTGCACAAACTATCAATCATCTTTCCCACTATCAATGAATATACTAATTAGTCTAGATTAATTATACTAGGGGATTATGTACATTACTTTATACTTTGACATTATTTTGTCAGCACTTGTAAAGTTATACCTTAATCCTGAAGCTATATATACCTTATATTCACATTCCCTACATAATATACATAAACTATACATTTCTAAAATAATATGTACAATTTATAATAATCTATACAGTACACTACGTGAGTCATACTATCAAAGAAGTACTTTCTATACAACAGCTGTCATTTATAGTTTCATCTAAATAATTAGCACTTTTGCAATACCCAATATAGATGAATGAAAATATTATCCTATTCAAAACTCTTAACACATATATATTGACAGTATTTCCATTTTTTACTATCGCTAAACTATTATGCAATTCATGGCAAATATTTGGGTAATACATATCATCCATGGAATACTCCATGGGCGAAGCATGAATTGTTAGCAAAATTGTTCCCTATAAAACGCCGTTATAGAGATGTTTAATTATTTTGTTTTCTTTGTGGTTGATTGTGTACATACAGATATTCATAAATATTAAGAAACGTCTTACAATTGATTAAAAATCTGCACATTCAATTTGCTTTTTAATAATATATTAGGTGTTACATGGAAAGAAGTACAAGGACGATACTGAAGATCGGCTCCGAATGAAAATATACCTAGAAAATCGTCACATAATTGCAAAACATAATATTCAGCAACATGGATTTACAATGGGTAAGGCGAATAATGTTTACATAAAATAAAGTTGAGTAGTTGAGTCACGTTCACGCGTTATTGACTTCATTGTCATTTACAAGTGCGAATATTAATTTATCATGGTTCTTTTATATCTATACGACCTAGTAGCTGTAATATAGTTAGTTCTTATCATTTAAATACGTGCATCCTGTTATACGGGAAAAACTAAAGCAATTTTGTTATCAAATGATTAATTTTTTAATGTGATTTGTTTGTTTGTGTATTTGTTTACGTGCATAGGGATGAATCAGTTTGGAGATATGCTTTTACATGAATTCACCTCGCAATTTAATGGATACAAAATTGAACTCAGAAATGAAAGCCTTCACGCATCCCAAGCTGGAACGTTCATTACTCCAAACCACGTCACAATTCCAGATTCTGTTGACTGGAGACAAGAAGGGGCAGTTACCGGTGTCAAGAATCAAGGTGCATGTGGATCGTGTTGGGCCTTTTCTACTGTATGCTTCACTTAATTTTTAAAGTTCATTACCATTTATGAACTCTGAATTTTTTATACTAAAAATGTATTTCAAATTTGTTTCATAATTTTAAGACTGGTTCTTTGGAAGGACAAACTTTTCGCAAAACAAATAAACTTGTGTCCCTCAGCGAACAACAGCTTGTAGATTGTTCTGTAAGTTATGGAAATAACGGATGCGGTGGAGGGTTAATGGACAACGCTTTCCAGTATGTTAAGGGAAACGGTGGAATTGATACAGAGGACAGTTACCCATATAAAACAAAGCAAGGGGAATGCAGATACGATCCCAGTAACAACGGAGCTGAGTGCAAAGGCTTCATCGACATTCCAAGGGGAAATGAAGACAAACTGAAGGAAGCTGTTGCTACAGTTGGACCAGTAATAGAATTACATTACATATTATAATCATTATAACTATAAATGATGGTTAAGTGAATAAATATGACATCTAAATACAGAATTGTATTACAGATTTCAATTGCAATTGACGCATCACATGAATCCTTCAAGAATTACGCTAATGGAGTTTACAATGAACCTGATTGCAGTGCAACTGGCTTAGATCACGGGGTTCTCGTTGTGGGGTAATTTTTTTATTTATTTCAGGCTGGAACTCTAACTTAAAAATAGCAATTGCCTTATGTAAGTATTTTAGGTATTGTGTATTACTAAATAATTTCCATAAAAAGTAATGTTTTTGTGCCAGATACGGAACTGAGGATGGACAAGATTACTGGTTAGTTAAAAACTCATGGGGTACAGGTTGGGGAGACAGTGGCTACATCAAAATGTCAAGGAATAAGGACAATCAATGTGGAGTGGCATCCATGGCAAGTTACCCTTTGGTTTAATTTGAAAATCAATATAAAGTACAGTGCCTACAATAGGATAATAATTTGGCACATTAGATCCTTCCCAAACTAATTGTTACTATTCGAGTTTACTTTATTCTGTGTATAAAAGCTTACTGTCTACAATAACAAATAACGCTATATGATAATATGTAATTACAATTCTGAACATAACGAAATTAAATATAGCACTCATTACATTTAAGTAATATATCGTAGCTTGGTAAAAAGTAAGCATTGTGTATCATTTTAAGTCTTAATGGCTAGGGAGATAAAACTCTTAAATGACGAATTTAGTAATTACAAGGCTTTCTTCACTCGTCGTCACTTCATATTACTTATTTAAATATACTTAAATATACTTATTTAAGTACAGGTTTATTAGCAATAAACATTAAACATTTTAATAAATCACCTAAAGAAACATTTTATTTCCACATTAAAGCTGAAGTATTTGTCAAAGATATATGCCATCTAATATTTATTGCTAAATTACGTTGAAAACTGATCATTAAGGTAAATATTGTGTTGCTTGCTAGGCAAAATTTATTGCAATTTATTTTGCGGTTAGGAAAACCCTAAAGATGTAAATCATCTTAAACTTGTTGCTAACTCCACAGTGGTGGTTTAGAAAATGCTCGCCGTATAATTTGCTTAAACTACAGTTACTTTCAGCTAAATTTCACACACTTTATATCTATTAAGCAACCTGTCTCCTTTATGGATTTGTTTCGTCTCTACGTCTGATTGCGGTATAACTCTAAAACAGTTTGGGATATCGACTTCAAATGTTCAGGGTAGCCTTTGAGGTTCCTCCGTTGCAAAATGGAATCATACCTCCAGGAGTTACGATACCGCCAACAGTTTTTTGAAATTGCAACATATGTCAATTGATGTATCGTTGGAGTGCTGTTGACGTCAGAAGTACAACTATGAATCTCAATTTACCCTAGATGTAGGGCAACTTGGGATTTCATAAAACTTAAATCCCCGCGATCTCCATGATAATCACAATGATAAACAGTGCAATTAATTTGACAATACAAGCTGGTTTTCTACAACGTTTACCACGGTTTATTTACAAAAAGGAGAAAGCCTGCATACGATATCCAGGATTATCGTGATATCAACCATGCAATTACCTTTGTCGTAGGTAGTAGACTCCATTCTACGCAGCATATTTTTCCCACAATGAAATAATGTATTAGCCTTGCAGTTGAAGTCTGGCATTTGTCCCACGTTGCAAATATTCACTTTGGCTTGTCAATATAATATTGTTTAATTTTATAATAAACACAAAAATACTAATATTCCAAAATGTACACTAATATTTCATTTAGTTTGTTTATTTTTGTCACAAAGATTTCCAGTTTTCTAGGAGCCATTCCTTTTTCTTGGGATAATAAACTGAACAAAGTTGTTGCATCTCGGAAAAGTGTTTCAAAATGTTTATTTCAAGTTTCTTTAATAATAATTTATATAATATTTCTTATATTTCGATACATAACAGTGTACCAAAAACCTATTGATTTTCCAGTCACCTACAAATATGTGCACTTGTTTACTCTAACGATGCATATAATCCTTACATTTGTACAGTTACACACGTTAATCATAACTCTGATACGTGGAACAGATATTTATAATATCCTCTTATTCTACAATGGTTTCAAAAGTAAGATATTTTAAAATTTAAATTGACAATTGAAGATTATAAATTTACGCTATGTTGTTAAATGTTACAATTTTCAGAGCGTTATTTGAAGAAGAAGCAGAAGATATTGGACATTTGCATAGTTCTGCAATTCATAGCGATTTCATATTCATTTTGCCTTCCAATTCTTATTTGCTTGACTTTGTTTCAAATGCCACCAGATCATCCTGCATTAATATATTCTTCATTTCCTTCGGAATACCAATCGTTTTTTATTTGTTTGCCATTTCAATGTATTCAATTATGGTTGACTCTTTGCGGATGGCTGGCAACGGGTGGCTTTCTTTGTAACTATGGTCTACTTTGCCTTTTCTCCTTGATGAGAATTTTGGGAATCGAACTGAACCCCAGGCGAGTAGAATATGCCATAACGGACATCTTGCAACAAGAAATATCACACATCCAGCAAACTTACCGAGGTATTCAAGTAGTATTGATTTACTTTCAAGAATGCTTTGGCACCTTTATTTATCCAATGCAGTTTCTTATTAGCAGGGGGATTATTTTGTTCACTTTCATTATTGTTAAAAACGCCGCCAGGTTGTCCCTCATTATAAACGCCACTTTAGTCTTTGGAACTTTTGCTGCGATATTAATTTGGTATTCGATTTTGGAACTAAGTAGCAATCTTGGAGTACATTCAAAGTTGGCCATTAAATCCTGGAAACATTTACAATTGCAAAATAAAACAGATAAGCAAATTATGTCAAAGTTTAGCAAGTCATGCACACCGATTTCAATTAGAATTGGCACATTTTCATATATTAAAAAATCAACTGTGTTGAATTTCTTCATGACTTCTGCGAAAGGCATTGGTAAAGCACTAATTACATTCAAATAATAAATAATATACCAACGAAAACCAATTTATTGCCAAGAATAGTGCATTAAACGGTTGCTAAAGATGGCAACATAATACGTAGGTATATATTGAGTGGCTTGATCTCATTAAATTTGCTGAATGGGGCAACAAGGATATTCAATGTATTACAAATTACAACATAAACAATAAACAAAATATTTTATTATGCTACATACAACTACCTGCAAACGTGTAGGCATTGTTTCTGCATTGATCATTTATTTCTCATCCAGTGCTCCGGTAAGTAGAGTAATGTGGGCAGGGCGTCCTATTTTTTTTGCAAATAAGAATCAATTTTATATTTGTGATAAAGATATAATATCCAGGTGCATGCAATTTATTGCAGAATTTTTGCAATATAAAGTTAAGAAATTACAAATTTTATCTACACTCCGTAAAATGCAGGTAGAGGTATATCAGTATTTTATTGAAAAGACACACAGAAACAAGTACGTCAACATATTATTAGGACGCAATCCTTTTTCGACAGCCCTTGCGAAATGTTCGATTCAAATATAACAAAAATATCTATTTATCTTTGTTACTTTTATATTTTGGAATATTTCGAATTAATTTAAAATGTGTATACTATACATATATAAAACATTCAGTTGTGAGTGACGTATCCCTGCTAGTACATGATATTTTGCAATACCATTTCAGCTATTAAAATATAGGTGTGCCTTATATAAAGGTAGTCTACGAGAAAATATATTCTGTAATTTCAGCATTGACTGCATGTCCACATAAGCTATCAAATCCTTTATTTACTTATCGAGGTTCAGGTTTATAGTATCCAACCTCACATAGGCGAAGAACAATATATTCCCCCTGTAAAACAAAGCGGTAATAGGGCTGACAGTATTTACTGGAAATAAAAAACTATTAAAATATTTTCTTGTTAACTACTTCTGATTTAAGGGGTTATTTTTAGGTTATTAAATATAACTTCCATTAAATTGTCTATTTTTCATTAATAATAACTATTTTGGCAAACATGTACAGTAATTTTTCATTATTCCTCTATAAAATCAGCATAATGTGGGCCGGGTACATTGCGGCTTCGCCATTTATTTGGAATTTTAAATTGAAAAAAGCTACCACCTCTGGAAATTTTTGCTCTCATAGCGTTCACCAACTTTCTCTTCTGTTTGCGCACGTAACATATTTTATTATAAGGTATTTTACTGGTTATAAGCATTACAATGGAGACCACCCGTTGTTCTACAAACAATTACATTTAGTAATATCGCTGGCGTTTCTGGCATTTACTGTTATAACTTTTCATACATTAATGATCACAAAGGACGACGGGGCGGACATGCTTAACTTTGTCCTGTATTTTGACGACTTTAAAAGTAAGAAAAATCTGAATTATTGCAAATAATATCTTCTTATTTACTTTCTGCACTTATATTGAGATTATTTTTTCATGTTTATTGATGCTATAGAGATTTATTTGAAAAAGCCAAAGAATACAGTCGACGTTTGTGCTGGGCTGCAGCTGGGAGCAATGATTTATGGAGTTGGATTCCCTGTAGCAGTATTTCTGTGTTTCGTTTTTGCGTTACCACCATCGTTTCCAATGTTTCCTTCATCCATATTTCCAACTGAATATCAATCTGCCATTATCGCACTGCCATTACACATACTATTATTTTGGCATCTCCTTTGTGGCTTAAGTATAGCAACTATGCTCACTAGTCGCACACTTTTGATTTATTCTGCATCCGTGAAACTTTTGCAGGAAATAAATGCTCACTCGGGAGCATACTCGACAAAAGATTCTCTACGACGAAAGTTAATTAACTTGCAACTGACATACAGGAGTCTACAAATATTGTTCATGAATTTTCAGAGATACATTGGGAATATGCACTACGCTGTACAAATACTAATTAGTCGAATGAATATTATATTTGCATTCATTCTAATAAAACATTACAGGGAACTGCAAACTATTGAAATCATAGCACTCTCAGCGGGAATATTTGGAATAACTATTTCCTGGTATATGGTGCTCGAATATTTTAGAAAATTCCCACAATATTCCAAAGCCTGTATTAAATCTTGGAAACATTTGAGCTTTCAAAATGAGAACGATAAAATGATAATGATCAAGTTTGCAAAATCCTGTAAACCATTAGCACTTAAAATTGGATACT